>JAWIIS010000194.1:0-111611 GCA_033682625.1 Helicoverpa zea x Helicoverpa armigera
CTTATCTTCGTGTTTTTTAAAATGCCTAGATCCATTAATTAGTGTATGCTTTGATGTCCCCAACAATCCTACATACTCAAAATATACCGAAAACAAACTTCATTTTTCAAAAAATCCTACGAAAGGAGAATGCCCGTTTTGTTAAGAGATTTGGGCCCCCAGAAAAAAATTGCGTGCCATGGTGGTTTTAACTTTATTTTGAAGAACTACAATTACCCTTTCAGACCCTGAAAACAATTTATAATTTTTCACCCTAGTTTCCGAGAATTATTGAATTTTTTTCTGATGAAGGAATTGAGGTTATTAGACAATATTTTTTCAAAAACAATTAAAACAATATAAAAAATCGGTAAAAAACTTTTAAGTCAAACGGTTTTATCTTATGTGCACTGAAAACTAGAAAATAAAAAAATAGTTACTTACCTGTCAACCTACGTAGGTGGTCTTGGTCATATTAGACTAAAATAAAAACGTGGGGCCCATTAACTGTTGCTGTAGTACTTTCTTCTAGAGGTATAATAGGTGTGGATTGCATCGACTTACTATAATCGTAACTGGAGATTTTGACAATCAATAATCAGCCGTAGCGGCTTCACCAGCGAACGCCGAGCTCATGATCTACCAAAGTATAAAGATATGCTTTGCCATAGGTAGGATTTCAGAGGGGCACCACGTTTTTATTTTAGTCTAATATGACCAAGACCACCTACGTAGGTTGACAGGTAAGTAACTATTTTTTTATTTTCTAGTTTTCAGTGCACATAAGATAAAACCGTTTGACTTAAAAGTTTTTTACCGATTTTTTATTTTCTAGTTTTTAGTATTTAATGAAAATGCCTACCGAATATTCCTCATTGTATCTAATTCATTTAGTGCATCATTATTACACGGTCTCTTACCTGATAATTTATTACAATCTAATTTAAAAAAAAAAAGTCATTTATTTTAACGACACCAAAAATCATCAAGTGACCCCTCCCTGGGTCAGCAGCGGTAAGGGAGTGCCAGACTCTTACTGACTAAAAATAGTTATGTTTCGTCGTAGGCCTTTTATGTACCAGGGCCACGGTAACTCTTTCGAACAATCCCGCAGCCCAGGCAGGCCTGGCGCCCTGTTGGGCCCTGCTGGGGTTGCTGACAGTATTCTACTTGTGTAGCCCTTTCATTTGATACCCATATTGAGGGGGTTGTGGAAAAATATGTAATCCGCCATTTTGTGCCAGCGGCCATATTAGATTTACAATGTTATTGATATTACTATATTGTATTGTCATCGGAATAAAAGGTGTATACAAAATTTCAGATTAATCGCTTGACAGGAAGAGGGTGTTTGAATTACTAAATTGGACCCAAGAATAAAACAAACGGGATGAGCTAAATAAAACCGTTTAAAAATTGTTCTCAGCCATTTGGTAGCGGCGGCCATCTTAGATTTCAATTTTGCATAGTAAATTGTATTCTACTTGTTGAGACCTTTCATTTGATACCCATGTTGATGGGATTGATAAAACCTAAGTTATCCGCCATTTAGTAGAGGCCGCCATCTTGGATTTGAATTTTATATAGTACATTGTACTCTCCTGGTTGAGCACTTTCATTTGATACCCACATTGACGGGATTGATAAAACCTACGTTATCCGCCATTTTGTACCGGCGGCCATCTTGGATTTGCAATGTTATTGATATTACTATATTGTATTGTCATCGGAAATAAAGGTGTGTACCAAATTTCAGATCAATCTGACTACAGGAAGGCACTGAAATTTCAATTTCTAAATTTGACCCAAGAATGAATAAATAAAACAAACGGGGTGAGCTAAATAAAACCGTTTAAAAATATTTTTCGTATTAGTATTGATTCCCAAATTAAATAAAAACATCAGATATCATCTTTTCTTGCTAAATAATATGTTAAACTGTTTATCTTGCAGTCAGCGGAAGTAGGTTTTGCTGGCACCAGTAGAAATAAATATACTTAGGGCTAAATTGGTTGGAGGAGCATGTGGCTACGTTACAACAACCACAAGGAGATATCTTAAGTTAAGCTACTTGGTCAGATTGCACTTGGGTGACCATCCATTACAAACTTCAGCTGGGTGGCTGCTAGTACTTACATTTAAAATGCTGATTCTGGGTGCATTATTCATACTTGTTATGAGTAGCTAGAATCCAGCAAGTGTGACAACCACTTACCAGGAGGTAACATGTTATAACCCAGTGTATCGGGTGTGGAGGTCAAATGGGCAATCACTCTTTGAGCGATACTGTATTCAGCTGCATCGGTTAGACTAAAAGCCGACCCCAAGATTGTTGGCTAAAACTGCTAGGTACCTAGTATATACGAGTATGTATGACATATATGACAGCATCTCCTGCAAGCGACATAGTAAAATCACTGCCCTGCTACTTAGTAAGATTGCTGTGCCATCCATGATTAGCTGTAGTTTATTTTAGAAAGGGCTTAATTATAAAGGAGTTTAAAATATAGTAAATGCTATACAGATGTTTAATAAGAAAAAACACAACCAATTAAAATAATAGACATTTATTCTTCAAGGAATATGTTGTCTAGAAATTGTGCTGGAGCGCTTATATCATTAAAGCGGTGGCAGTGGTGGTGGTACAGGAATCATCATATCTGTAATTATGTTTCCATCCATGAAACCAGTCTCCGGTGCAGACTCCACAGTGTGTTGGCTACTGCCAGCAACGGGTTGCCTCCGGACTTGTCTTGATGCAGCCGCCCATCAAGGAAGACAAACTCGTTCTAAATGCAACACCTAATAACAAAAATATTATATTTAGATACTTGATATTCATTAATATTTAATTAGTTCAACACACATACATATGCATTCATACATTAAGTTTAAATAAATAAGAATAAACACTTACATGATGTGCTGGTGTCCATCTTAGTATAACATTCCTTTGAGGACAATCTTGACTGACTCTGGGACTTGCTATTGACAAGCCACATGCGTAGCATATGTTTAGGTGTCCACGAGCAGGGGATACAAGTGACAGATTTGATTTAGATGCTATCTGGTTTTGTAATAATACAAAACATTTCACACACAGGATGTCATCAGAAGATATCTGGAAAAAATGACAAAATAAAATGTAAGGTAGTTTAGACAGTTTAGAGACGTGTGAAATCCACAAACATAATAAAACAAACTTACCAATGTAGGTCTACGAAGATTAGGCGCTATACGTAAAGAGCAATTAACACACCGGCGAGACAAAGAGTAGTTTACTCGACTTCTACCAGGTGCAGACATTTTTCCGGAGTAAAACAACAATATCACTTAAAACACTTCTCTTATCACTGCTGCTCACTTATCACTAAGAAAAGAGTCCAAAACTTACAAAAAAAAACCACGCGAGGCACGAAAACGAGCAGCTCGACAGTTTTTACGCAAATTGTAACGATCAGAAGCAAATACGGAGGAATAAATTCAACTCTACGCATAACACAACAACCGGCACGAAAACAATTTGAATGACGTATTGATTTGACAGATAGACTCGCGTTCCGAGTAGATGTTACCATGTTAAATATTTTGTTAATCGATTTCCTAAATCGATTTGTTATAAAGAATATCATTTACTAATTATTGTGTTACTGTTGTATTCCATGTATGGTGTTAGGTGTAACCGTTTTATAGATATAGTTTAGTGGTGACTTTTGTTAGTGTTGATATTTTATTGTTTGTGCAACAGTTATAAACAGTTTTTCTTTCTTTTTTTCTTGTTTACTATTTACGAGTGCATACTTAATATATATACTTGTACATTTTGATATAAGAGAAAAATGTTATTTTGCAACCTAATTCTTCGCTACAAGACAGAGACCGCCCACATTTTTTTTAAAGTGAAAAGTCTTGGTTTGACCATCAAGGGCGGATCCAGCTCCGACGCCAAAACACAACATAATTGTTTTTTGGTGAGCTAAAATCATCGGATTGGCAACCCTTCCCTTGGGTGGAGTGGAAAATATTGTCAGACTTTTACTGACTATTGTAACTTCATCTTGGCACTTTTAGTGACTTAAATAGAAATATATTTTATCGATATTTTCAATCGATCACCTCGTTCATTTAAATGAGATAGTCTGTCGTCTACCTGGCAACATTCAGGTTAAGTTTTAATGGCGGAACTAGCTTAGATTCAATAAAATAAATATTAATTATGTTTTTCAATGCTAGGTTACAAGAAATTCTGAAAAAAAATAGCAGCGTTTTACCTGAAATAAAACGCATATTAAATACTTACCTTATTTGAAGCTTACTAGTTTGAGATAGGCACCTACGTGTTTTCCGCTTTTATCTCCGTCCTTTTCTACCCCATATCTTGCATCTCTCTCGCACATCGACCAGTTTCACTCCCCACCAGGCAGGAGGCGACGAGTGTTCTCGGCGGCCACAGTTCGTCATTGAGTCGAAAACACCAGGCAGAAATTCAAATGTAAGCTTCAAATAAGGTAAGTATTTAATATGCGTTTTATTTCAGGTAAAACGCTGCTATTAAATTCTTGACCGTTATTTGAAGCTTACTAGTTTGAGACGTGTTTGTTATCGCCTGGTGGAAGTGGACGCCAATGTGAGCAAAAGCACAATGAAATTGTGTATGTAAATAGGTACTTAGGTACACGAGTAATCACATGTAAGTATGTGTATTGCGTCCTGGAATACTAATGTAATAAAAGTTAACTGGTACTGGTACTCAGCTACATCCTGTTAGACTGGAAGCCGACCCCAACATAGTTGGGAAAGGGGCTCGGAGGATGAGTAATAAAAATTAAAAGAGAGATGCAAGAACAAAAGCAAAATTGATTTCATTTTCTAATAGTAATTAACAAAAATATTGCGATACTTCTTAATAACAATAGTAACAAAAATATAGACATTAATCAGCTGGATTAATTAAATAATCGAGATAACTTGCTACTTCTATTTAGTGGGTATCTTTCTCTTCTGTAAAAATGGGCAAATGTATTGCCTGATCGCCAATTACCCTTGGCTAATATATCGTCCAAAGGTATATTGTCAACACAGATTTGACGCTACCGCCGAGTGGAAGCTTCCTGGGGTTGTAGTTATTCCTGCCTCTTTTAACAATGTCTTAATCCACCCGCAATCATCGTTCGGGTGCCTGCCTTTGGTTGGCCTCTAACGGATATAAATAAATTTAAGGAATTAGCCGATGTCCGTCTATCTTCTAACAAGGCTTTAGTCTTTCTGACCCAATACACTGGACTTAGATTTATATTTTCCTGATTATCCATCAAACAACAACCCGACTGCCTATGACTAGAACTGTCGGTCTTAGAGCCAAAGACTGGCCATAAGATTAAATTATCTTTGTTGTTTTTGAAATGTTCTGGGTCTATTGCAAGCAAGGAAAGATCATGGACTCGCCTTTCCGAAACAAGCTAGCAAAAGAAAGAGCAGCAGTGTGCCTGGAAGTTGCAAAAGGATTATTCTTGTCTACGTTTACTGCACTTAAGTAGGTTACCAATTGGTCAATATTCCAGATGGACGGCTTCCCGGGGAACAGGTTTGCTCAGCGCTATTGATTTTAAAATGTGTCCGACTAGAACGTGTGAACCTAGCTCTCCAGTGGTTTCTGCATTGCATAGTGTAGCTATAACTGACTTGTGTAATAAAATAGTATTGTATGCTAGTTTATTTACTATGCGTAAGTCCGCAAAAAAAATTGGGTAAGTATAGGTCCAAATAGGGATTCAAGGATTCATAGGATCCAATTTCATACTTTTCGCCCCAATTTAACCATCGACTCCAAGCTGATTGATAAGTCTTGCGTGTGAATTGAAGAAGACTTCAGTCGGAGAGACTCCTTGTCCCTCCCCCCCCTCCCCATTTCCTTGACCTTGGCAGGGGGTATCCCCGTTGCTGTGTCTATCGGTTTCTGCTCGAGGTTCATCAGTGTGTAGGGTACTGCTAATGATCGGGACTTCAAATCTGCTCGCCAAAATACCTGGTGCCACCGAAGGAACTACTATGAGATTAACTCCCGTTCCTGAATTGAGATGACTGAGGACCTACGGTATAAGATAAGGTGGCGGTAATACCCATGCTAGCGGGTAAGTCCAAACTTGAGAAAAAGGGCATCGTGGAACCCCGCTTTCGGGTCCTTCAGATCTAGGGGCACGTAGTACACAACTATGTATCCCTGGGCTCGCTTCGAGGCAAATAGGTCCACTGCTGATACAAGATGCCCCTCCGGTGGAGGTTTGTGTCGGGAGAGATGGTCTGCATGACTGTTGAATAGGGCTGGTATATGATTCACGACGTGATAGATTTGATACAGCTCGAGATAACTGAATACTTTGTACGTCAAGTTCGGTAGGCTCCTTGATCGGGTGCCACCTTGATTTCTTAGATAGGACACTACAGTCCCATTTTTGCATTGAAAAATGGCTGTTGATCTCCTTAGCAACTCGCCGTGATTATCCAGTTAATACTGCAAGCATCTCTTTCAGATCGCAGTGAAAGCCTTTTTCTCTCTTGTTCCATGAACCCATTACGGGAGTTCCGTTCAGTTGTGCCCCCATCCTACATCGGAGGCGTCCGTGGTTATAAGGTGACAGGGAAGTGGCGTATGAATATCCAAGGTTTGGTAGCAGCTGACCAGCCACCACTTTAGATCTGCTAAGGCATCTGCTGGTAGGTTCAACATTGCTATACTCCATTCACCGAGCCGTGAGCCACAATGTAACCAAAGAATGACACTTTTCAAAATGGTGGGTATAACCCGACCGATGACAAAAACGTCACATTTTTATGTAAAATGTTCTTAGTATCTGTGGTCTTCAATTAAGTAGGGTTCTATGTATGACAGTCAAGACTTCTAGGTTCCTTTTACATGTAAACGATTTACTACATATTTAATTAAAATTAAGAAAACAATTTACGGCATTTATTATATTTGATTTCAAATAAGTTTGAAAAGATTGCATAAGTTCCACAGACATCGTTCTAAAATATAATTTCTAATGTTGTCAGTATATTACTTTCGTAGTTATTTTTATAAAATATGATCATTACTTCAATCGTGACTTATAAGAACCCTTTTTATGGTTTGTTCACCGTTTGGCTCACGGTTCCATGAATAGGGTAGGTATAGATTGCTGTTCAACACTGCATTGAGGAAAATGAGGAGAGCCCGGTAATGCAGTCTGCCGTATGGGACAACAAAAACTTGCGAAGTTTAAAAACCCTATCAAGCTATGCAGGTCTTCTAAGTTTGTCGTGCTGTTTGTCACGTAGTGCGTTTTGTCATTATCTTGTTGATAATGCTTGCGATTTATTCACTTGCCATCCAAAACGTGGTGCAAATGATCCCAAAGTAGGCGAAAATATCTTGGTGAGCCACTAGAAAATCGAGATACACAATTATAAGTAACCCTTGAGTTTTCAAAGTTTGAGCCACCCAATTGGTCACTGTGGCGAAGGTCTTGGGTGCCGTGCTTAAGCCAAATGGTAGGCACGTAATCTGAAGCAGTCTTCTTCTGCATACTAGTCGAAGAACATGTCTGTGACCTTCGGCTAACGGAAGGTAGAAGTAAGCCTGGGCGAGATCCACTTGCACAGCCATTCGTCTTTCTGAAGAAACTCTAGCACCCGAAAAACATTTATTAAACTGAAGGGTTCCGTAATTATGAACTTGTTGAGAACCTTGAGATTGAGTATTGGACGGTTCTTTCCGTCGCCTTTCGGGCACAAGAAACATATTGGAAAGAAAGCTGGCAGAATTTGCAGCTATCAATAGAACTTTTTGTTTTATCATTTGAGATATGAGTAGCGCGGCGGTCACCGCCGGTGCCGGACGTGTGCGAGAGCAGGCTCTCCACAGTACCTGGCGTGTCCGCTGGAGGGCGCCACAGTGTCGTGCACAGTGACGAGCACGGCGGCGAGCGCCGTCAGTAGCGCGGCGGCTACCGTCGGCACCGGCGCTTGGTAACAACATCTCCCAAGCCTGGTCGGAAATCCCCCGAAATTGTGTCTTGGCTAAATAGCAGACCACCACTGGTAACAAGACACCGAGGCATCGCAGGAAGGCCTAGAGGCAGCGATAGGGATCGTGTTATCGTATGTCAAACTGCTGCATCTAGCATCTCTCCGATCGTAGCGGTTCACCGTTCCATCGGATGAAGGGATGTTAGACGAGAGAGTGCTCTTGCGTTTGCGCGTATGTTTGAGCACTATAATATATCCTGCGCATCTGACTGCTTCCGTATAATGGACCCCGATTTGGCGAAGACTAGTGGCGATAGGTTGAGGTAGAGAGGTTCGGGCTGATGCAACCTGAGCTTTGTCTGAGACCTGCACACTAGCGGCTCTGGGGGTGTGAGTACATGCCGTGGTCGTTTTCTCTTTGAGCTGGGGGGACAGAGGGAATCCGGCAGCACCCAGAGCGACAAAGCAGCCCTTTTTAGGGGAGCACTGCTTTCCCTGCTCAGCCTGGGAGGGGGCTAGAAAAGGTGCCCTAAAAAAATGCTCACCCCAAACACTCTTTGGATAGCAGTAACCACGGCTGCTTCCGCATCTTTTTATTCGTGGTCGACGCAGTAGTAATAAACTTAAAACACCTTTACTGACTTTTGGTGCATGGAATGTTCGCACCCTTCTCGACCGGGAGATAAACGCCTGCCCAGAACGAAAAACGGCCATAGTTGCTCGAGAACTCCGCCGCTACAATATTAATATAGCTGCTGTAAGCGAAACCCACCTTGCCAATGAGGGCGAGCTAGTCGAGCATGGCGGTGGCTACACTTTCTACTGGAAGGGCACTGCTGCAACAGAACCAAGAAGGTCGGGAGTTGGTTTTGTGATCAAGAATAGTCTTGTGAAGACACTTCAAGAATGTCCAATCCACATCTCGGACCGTATAACCACATTGCGCCTTCACTTAGACGGTGACAATTTCCTTAATGTTATCAGTGTCTATGCACCGACGCTAGGTAGTTCTGACGACATCAAGGATAAATTTTATGAAGAACTTACACAATGTCTCCGTAAAATACCGAACAGAGAAAAGATTCTCTTGTTAGGGGACTTCAATGCTAGAGTTGGTCGAGATTATGAAGCGTGGCCTAAAGTTTTGGGTAGACATGGGGTAGGCAACATCAACTCTAATGGCCAGTTGCTGCTTAGTTTATGTGCTCAATTCCAACTTGCAATCACAAACACCATGTTTCGCCTTGCTGCTAAGCACAAAACTACGTGGATGCATCCACGATCTAAGCACTGGCACCTCATTGACTATGCCATCACGAGGCAGCGAGACATCTCTCAGGTCCTAGTCACTCGTGTTATGCGCGGTACTCATTGCTGGACGGACCATAGACTAATTGTCACCAAACTGCGTCTTTGCCTTCGGCGACCATTCAGGGCTAGCAGGAAAAAGCCTCGGAACATAAACATTGACAAACTCAAACATCCGGGACCCCGAAGCAAATACGCTGATACGCTGGCATGTGATATACACTCTCATCAAAATACCGGTGATATTGATGCAGACTGGAACGCTTTATCGTCGTCCATTCTTGACGTAGCCATTAACACCATAGGTCTAAAAAATAAACGCAAGCAAGACTGGTTTGATGAGAACGACGAAGTTCTTTCTAAAGCTATTGCCAAACACCGAGAACTTCTCAAGCGCAGTAATAACAGCGCACTTATAAGAGAGAGTGACCGTGAGTTGCGTAAACTCACGAGACACACTAAAGATAAATGGTGGCAAGACAAGGCTCAATACATCCAGTGGCTTGCTGATAGTAATCAGCTCGGTGATTTCTATAGCGAAATTCGCAATCTCCTGGGTACCACCAACTTCATAAAGGTACCACTGAAGTCGCTGGATGGTAAAAGTCTGCTGAAAAGCAAAAATGAAGTATTAGATCGTTGGGCAGAACACTTCAATAAGCTACTTAATGTAGATCGAACAGCCGATCTACACTACATAGACAGTTTGCCTCAACTTCAAATAGCAGAAGAATTGGATGATGCCTTGTCTAAACATGAGGTGCTTTGTGCCATCAAACAACAGCAAAATCAGCGTGCGGTTGGCCTAGACCTTATACCAGGTGAACTTCTGAAGTACGGCGGCGAGGAACTGCATTCGCGCGTCTGGGAAATGTTTGTGCTTATGTGGGAGAAAGAACAAGTTCCTAAAACTTTTAAGTTATCACGCGTCAGGGCTCTCTATAAGAACAAAGGCGACCGGACGGAATGTGGTTCTTACCGGGGTATTTCACTGCTCTCTGTCTCTGGAAAAGTCTTCGCCAGAGTACTTCTAAACCGCCTCAGGAACCTCTCTGAAAAGATTCTGCCGGAAACCCAATTTGGTTTCAGACCAGACAGAGGAACTTATGAGGCAATATTCGCAGTCCGTCAACTCCAGGAAAAAAGTAGAGAGCAGGGACAGCACTTGTATCTCTGCTTTATTGATCTGGAAAAAGCCTTTGACTGCGTCCCTCGCGAGGCCCTCTGGAAGGTACTGAGAAAGTTGGGGTGTACAGAGAAGTTCATAAGACTCCTGCGACTCCTGCACGATGACATGCAATGTTGTGTAGCGGTTGAAGATGACCAATCGAGCTTCTTCTCCGTCACCTGTGGAGTGAAGCAAGGTTGTGTCCTGGCTCCCACATTGTTTGCATTATATTTCGCAGTTGTAGTCCGGGAAGTATTGACTTCTTCTCCTGAAGGAGTTCGTATTCGTTATCGGACTGACGGCAAACTTTTCAATCTGAATAGACTCAAGGCGACTACAAAGGTGTCCTATGCACATATACAGGACATTATGTATGCAGATGACCTCTGTTTCGTGGCTGAATCCCCTGAAGACCTGCAACAGCTAGTCACGAACCTTCACAAGCAGTGCTGTACATTTGGTCTAAAAATCAGCATCAAAAAGACAGAAGTGATGTCTTTAGACAATCACGGACGTCAAGAACTGACCATTATGCTTGGTGAAGATGTGCTGAAGCAGGTCGATAAATTTCGATATTTGGGGAGCATTATAACATCAAAGTGCGACCTTGACGCCGAAATCAATAGCAGAATTGGTGCTGCAGCCGCTGCTTTCGGCAAATTCGACAAGAAGGTCTTCAGCTCCCATGACCTAAAGATATCCACAAAGGTCTCTGTGTATATGGCAGTTGTGTTGCCTTGTATACTCTACTCAGCGGAAACATGGACACCGTACCGACGCCACATCAAGCAACTAGATCGCTTCCACCTCAAATGTCTGCGCAAAATATTAAATATCCGTTGGTTTGATCGTGTGCGTAACACAGAAGTGTTGAGGAAAGCCAATGTAGGTGGCATTGAAGCATACCTCATGAGGAGACAGCTTCGTTGGTGCGGGCATGTACTGCGCATGCCGGATACTAGAGTGGCCAAGCGCATCCTCTACTCCGAGTTGCAGGAGGGCAAGCGGAAACGTGGCGGACAGCTGCTGCGATACAAGGATGTGCTGAAGCGCCACATGAAAAGCTGTTCCATTGAACCGTCTCAGTGGGAGAATCTGGCATCCAACCGCAGAGACTGGAGAAGCCGCGTTAAAGCCAAAGTCTTTGACTTTGAAGCACGCCGGCTTTCTGAGTTGGATGCCAAACGAGATGAGTTGAAAGCTCGACCACCTGTAGCTATCAACTACAACTTTGTGGCTGGTACCCTGACATGTCCGCAGTGTGCGCGGACTTTCACGCACAAAATTGGATACTCCAGCCACATGAGAGCGCACGCACGCCATTAGGGTCGAAGTGGTCGCCGTTGCCGAAATCGGCGTGGAAGATTATATTATGACGACATCCATCTCTTTGGACTCTCTGGTCAAATCTGGCATTATCTATCAAAGATGGCTTTTGGCCAATGGTATCCGATACCCAGTTATTATTTTTGACAAGAAAGGCGGAGCTCCCATTTCTTTCCATTGGTCTTGATATAATGTTAGGCAACCCGCCTCGAAAGTCATAACTTACGTGCCTTGTTGGACGCATCAAAGTCCGCCTGCGGTCCTGGACGCTTTGTTTCGTCTGTTGGACATGGTTCCTATTGTAATTTACTCGTGATGTCCCAAGGGAGCCTTTAGAGTTTTGCGTCACACGCCATTCAGCGTGAGTGTGATTACCATTTCCCTTCGAGGGAAGGTTATAATGGCGACTCTTCGAAAGTCGATCCAAATAGCCACCCTGCGAGGGTAGATTGCAATGATGGTACGACCCGCAACATGCATGATTGGTACCCTGCGAGGGTCCGTGAAAATGAGCCAACCCCTGGGGGGGGTGGCTAACATACTTACTGGCAGTCCTAGGCGGAGCGTACCAAGTCTTTCAAGGCCGAAAAGCATCACACGCCGAGATAATGAGCCGACCCCTACGGGGGGTGGCTAACAGACTTACTGGCAGTCCGAGGGGAGCGTACCAAGTCTTTCAAGGCCGAAAACCATCACACGCCGTGATAATGAGCCGACCCCCATGGGGGGTGGCTAACAGACTTACTGGTAGTCCGAGGGGAGCGTACCAAGTCTTTCAAGGCCGAAAAGCTTTCTTGACACCATCAGCCCTCTTCAAGTGCGGTAGTGATCAGTCCGAACTAAGGAGATGCTGGTTGGACCGCACCTCACACCATTCTTTTTTGTCAAACCGTTGAACGCCTTGCAGGATTGAACTAGGGCCACAGGTGCCTTAGGAACTTCGGGCTTACTTTCTTTTCCATAGTCACGTGCACGGGCTGTGGTAGCTTTATTATTTACCGCATCTGTATTTGCTGTAAAAGTCACTCATTCTGAAAACAAATTACTGAAAAAAAAAGTACACGGAAGAAACTCGTGACAAAAAAGGGGTAGATGTACAAAATATTAACACTTGATTTCGCAAAATCGAATATCGAACGGTAAAACCGTTAACAAATTGTATAAAAAATATTATAAACTCACCTGTGTTCTGCGAGAGCACTGAGTTTATTTTTCAACGAAATACTACAGCGGTTGGTTAGACCAACCTTCTCGGGCGGAAAACAAGACGCCAATGACGAACTGTGGCCGCCGAGAACACTCGTCGCCTCCTGCCTGGTGGGGAGCGAAACTGGTCGATGTGCGAGAGAGATGCAAGATATGGGGTAGAAAAGGACGGAGATAAAAGCGGAAAACACGTAGGTGCCTATCTCAAACTAGTAAGCTTCAAATAACGGTCAATAATTTAATAGTTAGTTTTATAAAATTAGGACTTGATTTTTAATAATAAAATATTCTTGACACTCTATCACAAATAAGGGGCCCAACGGGTGGCAATGTCCTTTACCGCCCATAGTGCGGCGGTGGCAGCGGATATACCGGACGAACCAAGCCTAGCGCGTAGCGTACCCTACGCGATATTATTTACGACAGCTAATGTTCTTGATTTTAAACACTGATTTTACCGAATTACACAATTCAGACATTTCAGGTTCCAAAACTGTTATGTAATGCAAAAGTTAACACAAATTAACACTGATTCACTGCGTCACGTTGGGCTGCCAGATATAGCTCGGGGTACGCGAACTAATTAATAAAACGTTATATAGTAAGTATAAAAAGACGTATAATCGAGTAAAATATACAGGGTTATTGGTAAATACAGCGACCGTGCGAGTACTACACGTTAGTGACAGCTCTTACAATTAAATTCGAAAAGTGGTGAAAAAGTGTTAAGTTGCGTGATAAATCTACAACAAAACAATTTGTGATTGACAGTTCATCGTTTGTTATAAACCTTTAGTGCAATATGTTTGTGTAATCAGTGTTAAAACGATAAAAACTGTGGACAATAAAATCTGTGGAACTGTCAAAGCAAACATTTTTTATAAGTACCGTCCATGATAAAAATAAATAGTCAACTCATTAGTGTCCTGCTGTCTTGATTGACTCATAACATTAGAGTGCATTCGGTTATTTGAGAGGCGAACGTAGTAGCTAGAGTAGCACGGCGTGCCTAGTCGGGGACTGCTACGCTAAAGGTCTCAAGATCGATTCCGACCCGAATGAGAATTTTTGTTTTTATTTTTTCTCCTTTTTTTTTAAGATAACAATTATAACATACAATAAATTACTACTGGAATTCACAAGCTCAAGGAGACTTAATTGTTTATTTTTATTTTTTATAATGTCTGAAGTGACTCCGAATTCTTTGTGGGGGTGTTGTAAACAAACACTCGACAACAAAAAGCATACCACATGTAAGAAGTGTTGTAAGAAATATCATTTCGTCTGCCTGTCTCTCGCAGATAGTCATGAGATCTCAGAATCATGGTTATGCTCTAAATGTCGCTGCAGTCCTAAGTCTAACAACAAGGACAACAACACACCCTTGCGTAATGTGTCGAGCACTAGAGGGAATAAGCGAGTAGCGCTTGGGTCTCCATCTCCACCTCCAACGGCTACCAATGATACAGTGTCAACCAATGACATTCGCCAAATCATCCAAGAGGCAATTAAAGATGAACTATCGGTGATCTTGTCTAAGTTTACTGTAACAACGACCGAAATCATAAACAGGGAATTACAACCCATCAAAGAAAAAATTGCAGACATGACTGAATCCATGGCCTTTATGAATAACCAATATGAGGATTTGCTGAAGGAATACGCTGCGTCGAAGGAATTTATAAAGGAACTTCAGATAGAGAACTCTCTCATGAAGAAGAATATATGCGATCTAAGCACACGTTTAAATCAGGTTGAACAACAAAGTAGATCAAGCAATATTGAAATCCAGTGTATATCGATCCTCTCCACCCCCCCTTGGAAATCAGTATCAAGGCATACCGAGACCCCTGTCTCCCTTACAACCCCAAACATGTTAGGCCAGATTTTTTTAAAGCAGACTATGAAAATGTTTGTGAACATATTAATCAGGTAGACTGGAAATTACAATTAAACGATATTATTGATGTTAAGGCGAGGAAGTGGTCAACAATAATTCCATAACCGGCACGCGCATCTAAGGCGCCAAAAGGGGTCGGAGCGTCTGAGCGGGGCGAGGATAACAATACGCGCGCTAGCTTATAACTAAAAGTCGTAAGCGACAAAATGGTTTTGTAATTTTATTATTTAGAAATGATAATTTGATAAAAAATCCTACTACAATTTTAAAGAGTATGTATATACTCAACTACTAAAAAAGTTAAGAGGCTTTAATCGGTCCCGTTTGCCCATAATATGTGAATCTCTTTTTAAAAAGAGGTATGTTTGATATATTTTTCTCTGTTATAAAAGTTACCTAATCATGTTTCTACAACTAACAAAATAAGGTTTATATCATGAACTTTCAGGTAACCAAGTTGTATTTTGATCCGTTTTGTATTTACTGAGAAAAATTGACATCCTTGGCGCCAAAAATTCCAATTCGTCCTCTTAATGATATGCTTGATATATTTTATGATAAAATAAATAACATAATAAAAAAACACATACCTATCAAATCTAACATTAAACGCAAATTCCCCCCTTGGTTTGATAGAAGTTTAATAAGATCGTTAAAAGAAAAAGAAAAAGTACGTAAGCGATATAAAATATATAAAAATCCCAGAGACAATATCGAATTACAATTATTAAGTAAAAGGTGCACGCACCTAGCAACTATCTGCTACAATAAATACATTGCAAACACAGAAACCGATATTGTGAAGAATCCTAAACAGTTTTGGACTTACATTAAGGACAAGCGGGGTGGATCTAGTACATTTCCTTTATCAATGACTAATGGAATCACTACAACATCAGATGGACGAGAAATTTGCGAATTGTTTGCTACGCAATATTCTTCTGTTTTTAATAATGAAAGAGTATCCCGGTATTCTTCATCCCAACAATATCTTCAGGGTATGGTGAATGCCTGCCTCTCACTGCTCCCCTAATTCACAGTGACATTTTAATTAATAAATTTAAATCATTGGATTGCCAAAAAGGTGCAGGTCCAGATGGTATACCTCCTATTTTCATATCTAAGTGTGCAAACGCTTTAGCGCCTCCACTGTTAATAATCTACAAAAAATCATTAGCTACAGGTGTTTTCCCCGAAATTTGGAAAAAAGCGAAGCTTGTACCCATTTACAAGGATGGTGAAAACAGTGATATTGCTAATTACAGGCCAATTTCTATCTTGTCCACATTTGCTAAAGTGTTGGAGTCATTAATTTGTCCTCTCATACAGTCACACTTAAAACTTTATCTAACTGACCACCAACATGGTTTTGTAGGTTCCAGATCTACTTGCACGAACCTGGTAACTTATACTGAAACGTTGGTGGAGGCTGTTGACTCCGGCAAGCAGGTGGATGTAATATACACGGATTTCAGTAAAGCTTTTGACCGCGTATCGCATAAAATCCTTTTGCAGAAGTTAGAAGCATATGGTATAGCAGGTTCACTTTTGGTTTGGCTTAAATCATACTTGGAAAATCGCTCCTTCTTTGTCGTGGTCAATGGCTTTCAATCCGACACCTATAGCACTGCGTCTGGTGTGCCACAAGGATCCCATATTGGGCCAATACTTTTTAACGTTTTCGTTAATGATATCCCCTATTGCCTGCGTAACTCTCAATGCTTCATGTATGCTGACGACTTAAAATTTTGCAGGGTAATAGAATCGTGTGAGGATGTTAAACTACTTCAGAATGACCTGGACAATCTGGTTGAGTGGTGTGATAATAATAACATGGTCCTTAACACAAAAAAATGCTATCATGTCAAGTTCACAAGAAAAAGAAAACTAATATCGTCATCATATCGTGTGGGACCTGACGTCGTACAAGAGGTCGACCAAATTAAGGACTTAGGCGTTCTTTTTGATAACAAACTAACTTTTATACCACATATCGATTACATCAACAAAAAAGCATCGAAAATGTTAGGATTTGTCACCAGAAACGTAGCTAGCTTTCGACGCAGCAAAACCAAAATACTAATTTATAACTGCCTGGTACGAAGTATTTTGGAATATTGCAGTACTGTTTGGAGGCCGCACTAATTATCGCACACACTTAGATTGGAAAGAATCCAAAAAAGGTTCCTCTGGCATCTAGCTTATTCAGCGGGAATAGTTAAAAAAAAACGATCATACGCAGCTAGACTAGCACACTTCAACATGGCGTCGTTAGAATCTCGAGACAAGGTAATGGATTCCCTTTTTCTAATTAAAATCTTGCGAAATAAAATCGATTGCCCCCAATTATTGAGCAAGATCAAATTTCGAGTCCCTGCTAGATGCCCGCGCGCCCCTATAACACCCTTTTATCCGCCTTTACGTAGAACTGTTCTCGGGGCAAACTCTGCCATACCCCGACTTTGTAAATTGCTGAATAGCTGTTGCGACCTCGTTGACGTGTATGCGGATTCACTTGGCAAGCTCAATAAAGTCATTAAACATCACTCTAGTGTAATGTGTAATGAGTAACTATGTTAGTTACTAATAATAATATGTTTATGTTATCGCACAATAAATTAGCTCATGTGGTGCTTACCTATAAGTAATTGTGACACTAGATTAAGTATCTCATAAGTCTTTAACTTGTAAATTATAGTGTTAACAGTTGTTGGTGAGCCAATAAAATAAAATAAAAATAAAATAAATCACTAACAACCTTGCAGGACTGTATTACTAAAGTCATAAACTACAACTTTTGTTCTATGACTTTTTATAAAACATAATACATTTGCCAAAAACAAACCTACAAGATTTCATTGGTCTATCCAACACATTTCAACTCTATTTTGCTATAGTGATAAGCACGCCCCTACCATTTCTTCACCAACAAAAGGCCCGATCGAGACCAGTCGAGCGATTAGTCGACCTTAGAGTGTGCGGACGAGTCGGGGGTTTGCATAATTTTTAGAATGAATGCAAGATCTTTGTCTACCCTACGCCTCCCGCGCACTATTCTCGTTGGTAACCCGCTACGCTACGATTTCCCGCCTACCTTTTTACGAAAAGGTAAAATAAAAAAAAATAAAAAACAAAATATCGTCTTCTTCACGTACTGTGTGCCTCGGTGGACGATCACTATCCCTGATGGCATGCCGGAATTGCCCGTAATCTCGTAACCGCTGTGTGGCGGCTAGCATTGTTACTCAGCTAGGTGTAGGGATGTTTGGGAATTGTATGGCGTATTGGCGACAGGCTTCCGAAACATTGCCAGCGTCACACCTAGCCAGCGTTCGCACCATTTCCGTTTACTCGACATTTGAATATCGATACGCCATACTGTAAAGATAATTACGTTCGCACCACCGAATTTCCCTACAAGGACACGTATGATGCGACGCGGGCGCATAAAAACGACTGACGGCCGGTCGTAAATAGGTCAAACGCTCCCCCCCAACCCGCCCTAGCCCCGCTCCCTGCTCCCCTCCGCTGTTTTTTGTACTACTGTTTACTGTGCTTCGCATAGACTTCGTAACTTTTAGAGCGTACACTTGAAATATTTTAATTTTTGTGTGAAAATTTTGATGAACTAAAATCTGAGAATTATTAAAAGTCATAGAACAAAAGTTTTAGTTTATGATATTAGTAATATGGTCCTGAGAGGTTGTTAGTGTTTTACCTATAACCCTGTAGTGTAAACAACAATGGGAGGACAAAACAAAACTAAAACATAGAACTAAACACTAGCTAGAAACACGACTTATAGGGTCGGCGCGCGGCAGCGCGCGCGCGTGTTGTTGCTGACGGAGCGGGTCGCGGACTAATTGGACTTTTGGACTGGCGGGCGGCGGGGACGCAGCACCCGCCGCGCGCCTGTTGCGCGCCGGGCGTCGACGGTTCGCTTGGAGCGCGGGGCGGAACCTATGTTTCGATTTTGACGCGCTATAAGTTCTCTTGCTGCCGGATGAATCTGAAATAGAAGCATTAATATTAAACCTTAAAAACAACTGTGCTACTGGCTGGGACTCTATTCCAGTTCAGTTACTCAAACTGTGCAAAAATACTTTAGTCCCCCCTCTTACTTGTCTGTTTGAACTGTGTTATGCTCAAGGTATCTTTCCAGATGTGTTTAAGAGAGCAGTCATTACTCCTGTGCACAAGGGCGGGAATCAAGACGATGTGTCGAATTATAGGCCTATCTCTGTGTTGTCCTCACTCTCAACAATTTTAGAAAAAACTCTTAACAGTAGACTCATACATTTTCTTGAAAGTAAGTGTATTTTGGCAAACAATCAATTTGGTTTTGGGGCATCTAAAAGCACCGATGATGCAGTTAGTCTTCCTACTGATTTTGTAACTACTAAAGTTGACGAACAGCAAAAGTGTATAGGTATTTTCCTGGATTTAGCCAAAGCATTCGACACGTCTCGATTTCAGCACTTGTGAACAAGCTGGAGGTCATTGGCATAAGGGGTACAGCCCTAAAAAATATTGAGGACTTTTTATGTAAGCGTAGGCAACAGGTAAAGATTGGAAATCATGTTAGTTCTGAAGAAAATGTTGTTTTGGCCTGGTGTTCATCAATGACTTATGTCTCCAACCACTCTGTAATGGGAAAATATTTACGTATGCTGATGATACTGCCATAGTATTCTATGGAGAGACTTGGGACGAGGTAACTCGTATTGCCGAGAATTTCCTCCATCGCCTTGGCCAGTGGTTGGAAACCAATCTCCTTACCCTCAATGTATACAAAACCTCATTCCTGCAATTATCCTAATAGCACAAGTTGTTCCTGTCTTTCTATCAAAAAAGTTGCACAAGTCAAATACCTAGGTGTTATACTAGATGAGAGGCTTAGTTGGGTACCTCATATAAGTGTCGTCACGTGTCGTACTAGGAAGCTAATCTGGGTTTTCAAAAAACTCAGACAAGCCGCGGATTTCTCGCTTCTCCGTAATATACATATATTACGCCTTAGCTCAATCTATTCTTGGTTATTGTATAGGAGTTTGGGGTGGTGCCTGCAAAACGCACATGATGCAATTAGAAAAGGCTCAGAGGTCATTACTGAAAGTGATGACTTTTAAGCCCTTTAGATATCCGACCAAACTGTTGTATGAAAATTGCGAACTGCTTACAATTAGATAATAGAACCGTTTTCCCCCCGAAGGGTAGAAAACGGATATTTAGGTTTCAGCCGTAGCTTGAACCACTTGAGATTACGCTTCACTGAATCTATCGCTATCTCGCTCTAATGTACCGCCCCACTCACTATTTCCCTCTCTTTCTATCGGTGCAGCGCGGCTGGGTTGCGCTGCGCGTACGTCGCGCTCTTCAGTACCTGTGAAAGGGCCGGCAAGGGACCTGAGGCTGTGGTTCAAGCTACGGCTGAAACCTAAATATCCGTTTTCTACCCTTCGGGGGGAAAACGGTTCTATTTAGGTGTTCGAGCCTACGCTTGAACCACTTGAGAAGTGTTTATATTCTGCCGGCGCTGCATGCGTACTGTGACTAAATATTCTGAGTTATCATTATTATCCTGAGTATGACACGGGCAGGAAGATGATGATCGAAATAAATAAGATATACAATGATTAATAATCATGATGTTTAATAACATACATGGGCGTCGCCAGCTTTGGGCTCAGGGTGGGGCAGCAGTCAACCTATCTACCGGGGGAGGGCGGGGGCCCTCCAATTTTTTGTATCTTGAGCCGTTAATCTCAAACTTGTTAATCTCTTAATTTGAGAGGTTTATATTTTCAGGTTCAGAAAATAAACAATCACACACAGGACAAAAGCCAAAAGTAAAGGCATGTAGTTTTTGAATAAGCGAGCGAAGCGAGCGTGAAATTTTTATCGGACTTAAACCAAATATTACGTAAAATTTTGCCCAAACGTACTTAACTTTTTGTTTTTTGAGAAATGCAAAAACAAGGGCATATAGTTTCTGAATAAGCGAGCGAAGCGAACGCGAAATTTTTATCGGACTTAAACCAAATATTACGTAAAATTTAGCCAAAACGTACTTAACTCTTTGTTTGCTGACAAATGCAACATAAAACAGTTTCTGAATACGCGAGCGAAGCGAGCGCGAAATTTTAATTATTTTTTAAGACTCAAAACTAGATTTTTTTTTCCTTGTGGGTAGTTGTGACAGATAGACGTATTTTTTATTGCTTCATAATTTAATATTTATTTAAAATTAGAAATTCTACTATTTTCGTAAATACATGTATTGATTTGGCTCTATAACTCACCTTCTCTCACTTTACTGCAATAATCACAACATTTCCTAAACATCACAAGCATGGACAACAAACTTGCACAGAGCGTGGTTGATTTGGAGAAATTCTTCAGTTCCCGTATGCAGGAGTATGAAAATAAGCTTCTGAAGGTTGCTGCTGGCAGTGCTCCTAAACATCCTGACCTGGCTTCGCTCTCATCGGAATTCCTGGAGTTCAAAAGTTTTGTTTGTCAGACACTGAAACTTCTGAAAGCACAGACCGAGCTCCTTTCCCGTGCCCTGGACAAACATGAAACTTCTATGCGTAGGAAGATCCTGCTGTTCCACGGTGTTCCAGAGAAGACCAACGAGAAGCTCAATGAGACTGTCCTGGACGTCATTGTCAAGCGCATGAAGGTGGATGATGCCTGCTTGGACATTTTTGAAGTCTGCCATAGACTTGGTGCCTCACAGGGTAAAACCAGGCCTGTGCTGGTACGCTTCAGGGATATGGAGCACCGTCGTGTTGTCTGGGACAACAAAACCTTACTTAAAGGCTCAGGTATCACAATATCTGAGTTTCTCACTAAGACGCGACATCAAGTTTTTGTTGCTGCCCGGAAACATTTTGGGATAAGTAGCTGTTGGTCCGCGGAAGGGAAGATCATCGTCCAAGCGGCAGATAAGTCTCGTCGTAAGATCTCCAATATGGGTGAGCTAGATGATCTCATAGCATTGTTTCCCGCTAGTGCTGATGCAGGGACGGCTGGAGGAAGTTCGTTGCCTTCAGTGCCTAGCATTTCTCCACAAGCTGCTGCCAAGAAGACGAAGACGCTGAGGAAGGCGCGTCGCTAAATGTTTATTTTGTCTTGTTTTTTCTATACTACTTTCCGCTTTAACCTTCTTATTTTATAGTTCCTTTTCGTGTGTTACACTTTCTGTGAGTGCTAAGTCGGTACTTTTTCGACCAAGTTCGGCTTTGTTTTTATTTTAAGCCGGTAGTTAGTTTTTTTATTTTTAGATTTCACTTCACTTAATGTTTTGTTTGGTTAGTTTGACAATGACAGGTCAATTTGCCGTTTTGTTGTCACCCTCTTTCTTTTTTTTTATATAGTTTGTAGTATGTTATTCTCATATAGCTGACTGATGTTTGTCCTTATACTTGTGTTGCCACCTTCATTTATTTATTTTTTGTTATGCTGTTACTCTCTTTTTCTGACTGATATTATTAATTATTTCTAGTGTTTACTGATTCTTTGTGTGTGCGTATATTCTTTTCTCTTCTTAGTGTTTGTTTTACTCTCTAGCGAATGGGTGAGTTAAAATAGCCAAGAGTTATTGGTAATTTATTTTTGTTTTGTTAATGTACTTTTATTTTATACTTTTAAGTTGCGTATTTTTATTTATTTATATTAATTTTCGCTCAACGCGATCGCTGAGCATGTTGATTTGTTTTCCTGTTCGTTGAACGACTTCACAAGGATTGCATATAGGGTAGTATGTTACGAACTAAAACTTTAATTGTTAATTATATATATTTTTAGGGTTATGTTTCAATTTAGTTGATATGTTTAGAATTTTTATTTACTTCTCTATCGCATTAGGTTAAGATCCTGTAAAGATAGATGTAAGTGTGGAAATATACAAGCTGTTGATTTGCATTTGTGCCATAGTTCAGGAGGAGGACATACAATACGTATATAATCGATTGGAAGTACAGTAGACGGGAAATAACTAATATGCACTGCTTTTTTTGTCATTGTAATGTCGTGGTATTTCAGAAGTAATCCGATTTTATGAATGAAATTTATGAGTGATCGTTGCATATGCTTTGTGTTTGCGTTTGTGTGAGGGCGCAGCACGGTTTTAAGGCCATTAACACACGCGCCAAGCTTAGATAAGGCTAGATGACATTTAGGGAATTCCGAAAAAAAATTAAAGAAAAAAAATTACGTACCAATTTTTTTATTGATTTGGGTCGAGAATCATTAGCATAATTACCTCCTTGAATATGGCACGGATGCAAATCAACAGCTTGTATAAATAAATAAAATAAATAAATAATATTTTATTGGTATATTTTTATTTGAATGTCTATGTGTGATTTCAACACAGACGATAGTTTTTTCTCTTGCTCTTCAACTTCCAACAGTTTTGTCAGCGCTGATGGCGACTCCTCTGCTCCCTTGACGTTGGGTGATCAGATCTCCTCACTTCTGTCGCCTTATCCTAATAATTTCAACATAGCCCACATAAATGCTCAAAGTGTTCCTGGTCATCACTCCGACCTTCTGGCATCTGTTGACAGTGCGCACCTTGATGCTTTGTTGATTTCCGAGTCCTTTTTGAAACCTTCGCTTCTGTCTGCTCACTATGCCCTACCTGGTTTTGTTCTGGTTCGGAACGACAGAACGGGAAAGGGAGGTGGGGGTGTTGCCATGTACCTGCGGGCTGATGTCCCGTATAAGATCATCAGTGCTTCCCCTTCATTATACTCGGAATCAGCAGAGCATCTATTTCTTGAAGTTATCCTTAATCACACAAAGGTGCTTCTTGGAGTAGTCTATAGTCCAAACCTCCATATTAATTATTTTGACATGTTAGATTCGCTGTTGAATGATTATTGCCCGTTGTACGAGCATATAGTCATGATGGGTGATTTTAACACTTGTCTACTGAAGGATGACAGTCGAGCGCTTAAACTTAATTCTCTTCTTTCTTCTTTCAATCTTAGTATTTTACCTCTCTCTGCTACTCACCACTTTCCCAATTGTACTCCTTCCTTGTTAGATCTTATGATTGTGTCAAAGATCAGCAATGTTTCTTTTCACGGACAGCTTACTGCTTGTTTTTCCTACCACGATTTCATCTTTCTATCTTACAGGATTCGTCCTCCTAAGCGAAAGCCACAGTACCTTTTCCTTCGGAATTACAAGGGCATTGACTTGGAGGCATTGACGCGTGATGCTGATCTCATTGACTGGACTTGTGTTTTGGAGAGCACCTGCATCAACGACATGGTTGACTGCTTCAACCTTAAGTTACTACGTTTGTTTGACAGCCATGCTCCCATTCGTCGTGTTAAAGTTAGGAATATTCCGGCTCCCTGGCTCACTCCTGCCATTAAAGAATTGATGGCTAGTCGGGATAGGGCGAAGAGGAGGCTGAAGCGTAGTCCGTCTGAGCGCAACCTTATTGCTTACAAAACCTTACGTAACCGCTGCAGTCGAATGTGTAGAGATGCTAAGAGACGCTACTTCCACAATTCTCTCGATAATCGTAGCTCCTCCGAGGTTTGGAAATTCCTTAAATCGATCGGTATCGGCAAGGCTGAGGCAACTTATAGTGGTAACACTGACGTGTGTGCTCTTAACAATTACTTCTCCTCTCCTCCTGTTCGTTTGGCTGCACACGTCAGAGCCAGTACATTGAGTCAGCTGGCCAGTCTGCCGTTGCCTGATTGTCCTCCATACGAGTGGTGTGCTGTGACCTCCGATGATGTGAAGAAGTCTATTCTGGCGATTTCATCTAATGCGGTAGGTAATGACGATATATGCTCTAGAATGATATCCCTTACTCTTTCCTCTGTCCTTCCTATTTTGACTCACATTTTTAATTTTTCCTTATTCTCCGGTTTCTTCCCTGATCTGTGGAAAGCAGCGATTGTCATTCCTTTACCCAAAATTGTACATCCTGCTGCTTTAACTGATTTTAGACCCATCTCAATCCTCCCTTTCCTTTCTAAAGTTCTTGAGCATTTAGTTCACCGTCAGTTGTCTGCGTATGTATCCAGAATGGTCCCTCTGAGTCCTTTTCAATCTGGCTTTCGGCCTGGTCACAGTACATCAACAGCACTGCTGAAGGTCACCGATGATATTCGCCTTGCGATGGAAAACAAATCTCTCACCTTACTAGTTCTTCTTGACTTTAGCAGTGCATTCAACTCTGTTGATTTTGATATTCTTCTCGGCATTCTAAAATCTATAAACTTTTCCCCTTCCACCCTAGTTGGTTTGATTCATATTTAAAAGGCCGTTCACAATGTGTCCGCCTTGGTAACCTTACCTCTGGCTGGTGCAATCTCTCTGCTGGTGTACCTCAAGGTGGCGTTCTCTCTCCTCTCCTGTTTTCTATTTTCATTGACTCTGTCACAAAGGTCATTTCTTCCCACTTCCATCTCTATGCAGACGACTTGCAGCTTTACAGACATTTTCACTGTGCTGATGCAGAAGCTGCCATTGCTGCCATGAATCGTGACCTGGATGCGATTTGTGATTGGGCGCAGTCCTTTGGACTACAAATTAATCCCAGGAAGTCTCAGGCCATGATTATTGGCAGCAGATACATGCGTAGCAGGCTAGATGTTGCGTCACTACCACCACTGTGTTTGAATGGGGTTCAGATTGACTACGCTAATTCAGCGAAAAACTTGGGTGTTACTCTTGATACCTACTTATCGTGGTCAGCTCAGGTCAATGAAGTTAGTCGCAAAGTTCACTATACTTTTCATACGCTGAAATGTCTTCAACAGTTTTTGCCCTTGAAAACCAAGATTTCACTTGCTCAGACTCTCATCCAACCCATTATAGATTACGCTGATGCCTGTTATCTGGATGCCACCGAGGAGCTTTTAAATAAACTTGAGCGCTTGCAAAATCTTTGTATTCGTTTTGTCTTTAATCTTAAAAAGTATGATCATGTTTCACAATTTCGCAAGGATCTCAAGTGGCTCCCTATTCGTCTTCGCAGGAACACTCGCATTCTGTGTCTTTTATTTAATATCCTCTTCAATCCTAAATCTCCTTCGTACCTGCGGGAACGTTTCTCCTTTCTTCGCTCACCTGATGCGTCCTGTAGGACACATCTCAAATCCTTACTTAAAATCCCTTCCCACTCCACTGATTTCTACTCCTACTCCTTCACCGTGCACGCTGTACGGCTATGGAACAATTTGCCGCCTGAGCTAAGGAGCTGCCAAACTGTTGCTTTATTTAAACGGAAGTTGAAGGAACATTATCTGTCCTTATCATCATAGACGCATATAGTATTAAGTGTATTTATATATATTTATTTATTTATATATATATTACATATGTATTTAGGTTAATGTTAGTAATTATTTTTAGTTATAGCTTCTTTCTTTTTTACACACTATCTGCATCTCTTCTTATTCTAACTCTCCCATAACGGGCCTGCTGGAAGAAATTTCTCTTGAAATAAGCTGTGCCTATGTACTATATGTTCTATCTTTCTTATTTTCTGTATTCTGTGTGTGTACATGAACTATTAAATAAATAAATAAACTACGTAAAATGTCGCCCAAATATACATTTTCATGAATGGGGGGACCCGATTTACGTCCCTACGAAAACCCCCGCTTGCATAGATAAGTCGATAAAAATAAAGTTAGATAACGTAAAGCAACGTCGCGGGGACCAACAATGGTCCAGGGACCAACAGTGGTCTGCGGACCACCTGTTAAGAACCACTGTGCGAAACGATCGTTCTATTGTACAACATGTCGTTCATGGCTGGGCAAGCAAATTGCGAGCGCGGTTTTTACACTAGGATAAAATTGCATTTCCGAAATGTTGATCACATCTACCAGTTCCATCTCCTTCAATGCATTATTTTTTGGATTAAATGGACGGCTCGGCTCGCTACGCCACATAGCAACTATTCTTTAGGGAATACGGCTCGCTTTCAAATGACGCGCGCACCGTGCACGTTCGGGAACTCGAGCGTGCATTTTGTTTTGATCGCGCTCTTTTCAAAGTCGACAATTTTTTTGTGCAATAACTTACGGATAGTACATATGTTATTAGTAAAGGAACATTGTTTAATCAGACACCTTATAGGTCAGAGCCAGGGCCCAGGGTGGGGCAAGTGCCCCAGCTTGCCCCAGTGTGGCTACGCCCATGATAACAAATTATAAATACCTATCTAAATAAAAAAAAACAATTTCCGAAAATCAAGTAAACCAGTCAGGTTTATATTTCAACATAATGTTTTCTCATAAAAAAAATAATAATTCAGATTTATAAGGCACAAAAATCATCACTTGGAACTCTTCTAATGTCCGGATTGTTTAGGTTTCTGGAGAGCGTTTCTCGAAAATAATGATTAAGAAATGTGTTTTTTGATCTCCAGTTTCCTCGTTTCAAGATTTCGTCGATGTCATATCTATTACTGGACCAATTTTCAGATGCCACAGCGGCCCGGGAACTGCCCGCTGAGGCGGATATTCCTGCCTCACGGAACAGAGTACGAATCCAGCCTGCGATAACGCTGCGCGATGCCTTTTTTGCTACCCCTCTCGTAGTAATGAATAAATCGTCTATATTCTTGCTATAGCGCCGTTCTTGGGAAGCCGATATTGATTTTCTTATCCATGATACAAGGTTCAGGCGATCCTCATTATCGTTGGATTTAAGAAGCCATCCAGATTGTCTATATGTATGTTCCGGAGTCGGTCTTGGAGCCAAACTCTGGCCACAAAGTGATTTCATCCTTATTGTCTATGAACGAGCCGTTTTTAATACTTAAGAGGGTAAGGTCATGTACCCGTCTCCCTGAAGCCAATAAAAGAAGGACACTGGTGTGTCTATAAACTTGGAAGAGGCTGTTCTCATTTATATCGTATGTTTTAAGGTAGTCAAGCAGATCGTTTATTTTCCACGACACAAATTTATTTACCGGTGGGTTTTTTGAGGAAACAGCTTTGGGCATGCTTCACTAAGTAGCTTGAACTAAGTTCTTCTGTGCGTAAAGGGTTGGCTAAAGTGGCTACTACTGACTTATGCAATGCTATGGTGCGCGGTGCACGTTTAGCATCATTGTATAGATAGCAGATACATATATCGGGCCAAATCTGCTGGATCAGGGTTGTTTACGGCTATATCATTACTGAGTGCCCATTTCTGCCAACGGGACCAAACTGGTTTATAGGTTTTCACTGTAGATTTTCGCCAAGAGGACTCAATAAGATCTACGTCTATATCCGACCAATTTCTCAAGTGTTTGGTCCAGCCCGTACTTTCCAGACCAATAAATTTAAGTTCTCTACCTGTGGTGGTGGCAGGTTTGTCCGTAGGTCTATTAGGTTCAGTTTCAGGTCGGGTATAGGCAACGGTGGACATACAGCACGCCTTCGCAGCTCGGTTTCCCAGACTGCTTTGTTCCAACTCGGAGCCACTATTAAGTACAATCCTTTCGATGGATTCAAGTGGCTCAGGACTCGCGGTATCAGTGATGGTGGTGGTAAAATCCAACCCAGCTTGTATTCCCACGTCCTGCTGAAAGCGTCTGTGAACAGGCTGTGTGTCCCTCGCATCTTCGCTGACACAGTTCGAGACCACCGCAGACCTTCTTGATGCGAATAGATCGACTTCTGGAGTCCCCAACTCCTGGAATATCTGACGAGTCGTGAGACGATTCAGATGCCATTCCGGAAGGCTCTTCTGCCGCGAAAGACAGTCTGCGAGGCCGTTGTATATCCCCGGTATGTAACGAGCTATGAGGTGACAATGCTCTTTTTGACAAAGTTCCAGGATGTCTGTCGCAGTTTTCAGCAGTCTCAAGGATCTGGTTCCCCCTTGTTTCATAATATAGGCTACCGTGGTCCGGTTGTCTGTTTGCAGCATTATGGACTTGTTTTTGATGATTGGAAGAACCTCCGTGATGACTTTGTATAATGCATGGAGCTCTTTTTGATTGCTGTGCCAATTCCTTTGGGCTACCGTCCATGTGCCCCATATATTTCTTGCCATTCACTACAGCTCCCCAGCCACTGTCTGCAGCATCTGTTGTGATGAAGATTGAGGGTTCTGTAATGAATATCGGAGAATCTTGTTGCACGTTGGTTTTCCACCAGACTAGTTCTTGTAATGCGCGGGTAGATATTGGGATACGTATGTGAGGTTTCTGTTCTGGTAAGCATTTCGATTCTCTCTGGAGAATCCTGGTGTGAAGACGCCCCAGAGGCACGACGAACGCTGCAAAGTTCAATCTGCCTAACATGACTTTTGCGTCGTGCCAACTCCATCACTTTCTTATCAAACTTTCTAGGTGAGATATAAGGAGAACTGTCTTTTCTTCCGATAGAGATTTTTTGTTTAAATTTGTATCCCACGTACTCCCAAGATATTCTAATCTTCTCGAGGCACTCTTTGATGACTTTTCTTGATTTACTTGCCAACCTACATAAATTCTGCAAGTAGTTGGTCACGAATTTGACTTGATTTTGTAGGATATCTGGGTCCCTGTGTATTAGGAGAAAATCGTCTAAGTACACCAGTATTGTTATGCCCTGTCCCCTCAGTGTATGAGCGATCCAATTCGTAATTTTGGTGAAAGCCGCTGGCGCACTTGCTAAACCGAAGGGAAGGCATGTCATTTGATATACTTTCCCTTGAAAACTGAGTGATAGGAACCGGCGGTGGCTGGGAGCGACAGGTATGTGGAAGTAGGCTTGGGATATATCCCATTTCATCATGTAACTATTTTTGTCCAGAAATGAAGGTATCTTCTTGTGGTTTATCAAACGAAATTTGGGTGCTAGCACATATTTGTTTAAGCCCTTCCATCTGTTTTCTTTCGAAGAAACATTTCTGAAAGGAAGCCGCTGTGATAATGACTCTCTTGAATAGCATTTCTTCGTAGAAGTTCTTGAATTTGATTTTTAATTGCTGGTGAGACTCTGGTTTGGAATAGAAGAATGTTTTTGTGAGAGAACTTTCGAACTGGTGGTTTTGATATAAATGGGATCTTGTAGCCCGTTACAAACTTTTTTATTAGTGTCGGAGCTGACTTCCACTGTTCTACAAAGTTCTGCAAACGCCCTGCCTTGAATGAGTCATTTCTGTTTGTGAGCCTGGTGGGTGAGCCTGGGATTGCCGTGGTTGTGCTCCAGTCCAACTAACTGGTGTCCCGCGGTAGCGCGACTACTGTTCTCTCTCGATTGTAGTAGGGAAAAAACTTTCGTATATCACTGCTGGAACTGTCTTTAATAGCTTTGGATAACGCCTCATCTGAGAAAAGATGTGTCTCCGACGGGGGAATCGCTTGTAAGACCTCGTTCAGTATTTTGTTTTGTACCTTAAACGCTTCTCTTCTTTGTTCTATAATTTCAGCCCTTCGGCCACAAACGTATTGCAAAAGAGCATCCGACTTCTTTCTAAATTTGGAATCCGTAGTTAAAAATTCAGAACCTATCTTGCTTTTCATTTCAGGGGGTAGTTGGTCTAATAGTTCTTGAAATAATTTTCTCTGTTGAAGGAGACCATGTGTAACGGCACCTAAAGTCAAGTCAAACTTTTCAAGAACCGCAGCTGACTTCCATCTTGGTGTTACGCTAGCCAATATGTTGTTGACCCTTAAAGCGCTAAATGCAGGTGATGCCTGAAATTGGAGGTCTCGTCGGAGGTCCATCGGTTTCATCGATTTAAGATGGTTCATCCTCGTTCTCCGACTGAGTGCTATCCGTTAAGGACTCAAAAGAGGCATTTGGGTCAGGCTCCGGCGGCTGTGTGGTGCTCTCTCGCGGCATGAGATTCGACAGGATCTTTTCCACGTTATCATTTTGTTTGTTCTGGGTTTCTATTAGCCGATTGAACATTTCCATTTGTTGGTTTAAAACTGTCACCAAAAAATGATCCCTACTACCCTGAGTGTAAGGGCTAGGCGACTGTTTTGGTGGAGAGGTTTCCACTTCTGAATCGTCTTCTTGGTGACGTTTTTTCTTTGAGGAGCGATCGGTGGCCGATATTCTACTGATAGATGGTGCTGGTGAGGGACTGCCCGAGGCTTGTTGATCGTGTTGCAGTTCGGACGAAGCCCTGCTACGATTTTTTAATTTGCTTCTTATAGTTCGGACAGCATCTACAAATGCATAATAATATTTACCCGCACCGTGTATTTTTGTCATTACATCGTTAGGAGAGTGAACTAAAGCCCTCCCCAAGGGCCACCGTAGTATTTTTGACCTGATGCTTCTATATTTTCTCTCAGATAGAGAAAATGAGTCAGGTACAAAGGCTCGCCCTAGATCCGCAGTTGGAATAGCAAATCTCAATTTGGTTTCGATTTCGGGGAAATTTTATCATCGAAGAGATCTTCGAACGAAAGGTCATTAACTTCTCAGGAGCGCCAATCCATCGGAAAATTCTCATCAATTATGCTTATGACAGCTGTGAACGCAGCCTCGTCCTCAGCCAGACAAGGCCGCGAGGCCAATTCGCCCATCGTAGTGACCGAAGACAGTCTGAAATAGAATAACATTGGCCATTTAACCCCAAGGTGTCGACCTACAAGGGATGCAGTGCAGTCAAAAGCTTTGCGCTCGTGTGGCATTGTCCAGTGACTCTGTCACCTTATGTGGACGCAGTGTAGTCTCGTCTTACGACGCGACGTAGTGTAGTCTAGGCATACGACGCGTTGTCGTGTAGCCTCGGTTTTCGGACGAAGTGTAGTCCCAGGTATCGAGGCGACGTCGTGTAGCCTCGGTTTTCGAGGCGACGTCGTGTGGCCTTGGCTGGCGACGCGATGTGGCATACGACACGACAACTAGGCGCACGCCTCACACAACTATGTGTTTGGTATTGTAGATACTTACTTGGTAGTCGTCTCGGCCACGTGACACGACGAGTGGTCTTGATTCGGAAGTCAAACGACTTTATTTTCGGGTGTCAAAGAGAGCACGAGTCGTCGCTGGGCCTAAGACGCCGAGCGGTAAACAGGAAAATTGTATGCAACTCGAAGACTTCACAGAAAAAATGCGTTGAGTTTTTGAATACGTGTTGTTAGCTTGAGATTCAAAAGCGTACTGAAGAGCGCGACGCACGCGCCGCGCAACCCAGCCGCGCTGCACCAATAGAAAGAGAGGGAAATAGTGTGTGGGGCGGTGCATTAGAGCGAGATAGCGATAGATTCAGTGAAGCGTAATCTCAAGTGGTTCAAGCGTAGGCTCGAACACCTAAATTATATACAGGGTGGCCAAAAAGTCGTGGATCAAACGAAACAGGGAGATAAAGGAGGTAATTTTCAACAAAAAATCTTTCTCTGGCATGGCCAGAACTTCATTGCACAAAAAGATATGAATTATTTTTGTTTTTTTCATGGAACTACCAAGATTTTTTACAATTAAATCAGTAAAAATTTAAATTGATTAAAAACAATAAATGATTCAAATGAGGTATAACACTTTACTCTTTGATCTTTAGTTTTGGTTTTATGGTCGTTTTTTCAAATCAAGGTGCAAATTTAATAAAATGGTAAATTTAAAAGAAATATTAGATTTTTTCTCATACATTCTACGTATTAATTTCAGAAGATATCATGAAATAAAAACAACAATTATGCCTTAGCAATTTTTATTAAATACAATTTTTTACATTAAATGTTCAAAGTTCCTACCTCTGACCATAATACACAATCTGCACCGCCTAATAAAATTCGCGCGTAATCGGCGGAATGCACCTCTGTTATTTTGAATCTGTAACTTAGCAAACTCGAGTTTTTGTCGTAGTTCTTGTTCGGTGTTATTCTCTCCTTGATACACTATTTCTTTAAAATAGCCCCAAACAAAAAAGTCTATGGGGTGAAGGTCGGGCGACCGGGGTGGCCATGCAATAGGTCCGCCTCGACCAATTCACCCACCGGTTAGGGAAGCGCTCGTTCAAATGTCCTCGAACTGCTCTAGCGTAATGAGGCGGGGCGCCGTCTTGCTGCAATCACATTTCTGCCACTCTATCTTCAGGAATCTCAGCTTCGTTCAGAATTTGGTTCAAATTATTTTGTAAAAAATGCAAATACTCAGCACCGTTCAGCCTTGGTGGCATTTCATGCAGTACATACAAGCTGCTGGTCAATTATTCCAGCCCACATGTTTATACCAAACAGGTGCTGGAATCTATCATTTCTGATTATACGTGGGTTCACTCTGGAGTAGAAGTGTAAATTGTGGATGTTAAAAATTCCCATTCTTCTAAAATTTGACTCATCAGTCCATAAAACTTTGTTGAAGAACTGGGGATCCTCTCTGTGTCTTCTAAGCATTTCTCTACAAAACCTCACTCTAGGCTCATAGTCAGCTGGCAGTAAAGCTTGCACCCTTTGCACGTGGTAAGCGTGATAATTTTTTTTTTTAATGATAAACTGGACCGCCCAAGTAGCACAAAACTGTTGCTTAAGAGCTTTAGAGCCAATCCGATTATTACCAAAGGTGCCAAGCTCAAGCGCCAGAGCGTGCTCTACAGACCTTATGCAGCAGCTTTGCAGCCAAAGGGGCACAACTTTTTGCAGTCTATAGTTCCATTAGAACTTCATAGTAGAGGCATAAGAGCGATACAGGAGCGGCTACTAATAATTAACACCATACTAAAGCTCTTATGGCGATGATTGAATGAATGACAAATTTAGCTGAATGAAGAAAACTTCACTGATCGTTCACCTTGTCTCTCATTTATAAAATATATGTCGGAGATAGTCAATAGTACGGTCACTGAACGAGACGCAAGCGCGCCCTCTAGCGGCGTTACCGGTGAAACAATATTTTGGCGCGCTTGGCGGAGTCGTGGCGGTCAGCGTGGCGTCCGCGGAGCTCAGTGATAGCGCAGTCTTAGTTCAGTCTTCATCGAGTGTTCTTTAGAGTCGTCGCGTTACTGCCTTACGTCACGGCTAGTGTACCTAGTTTTATTGCCTAGCGTTGTAGTACCGTTGTAGATTCAAATGTAAAGGTTCTTCTAACCTGACAGACAGACATGTGTTGCTGGGGAGTTTGTTCCGCCACTTCTTCTCCCCAGCCAAAACACATAGGAAGTGGCGAAGGGCGGGCGTTTTGGGGGCTGTCTTTTGTTCTTAGTAATTTGATTAAACGTTCTTAAGTGTTGAGTTTCTTTGAGTTATCTCTTTGCTTGATTACCCTAACTGATGTCGGACGATAGTGCCAGCCATCCTGATGGCGCCTTCCGACATACATATATTTGTTGTTCCTGAGTCAGACATTACTGAATACAAATAAATATTAAGTGAAGGTAAGTGTTTTTGAGCTATATTTTGTATTATATGGCAAGTAGCTACAAACGCAGATCAGTTTATCGTGTATATTGTTGATATTGTTGAAATATTTTTAACGCGCCTCAATAATTACCTCAGAATATCGTAAAATATATACTATTAGATATTTGATAAGTTAGGAGGAGGGTAGGACGATAAGTTGCTATATAAGCAGCCGAGTACCGGTGCCTCGCCCATTCGTTCATCGTCCGCCGTGCGTGTAAGACGTATTTTGAGGTTATTTACCTATAGAAAGATTGTTATTTTGTTAAGAGTTAGTGCGAGATTCATATTTATTGTTATAAATTGTGATTTATTTAACAATTGGTTTAAGAAATTGTAATGTTAGTTTTTAGGTTATAAAGTTGTACTTTTTTTTATTAAATCCGCTTCTGATTACTAAAATCAGAAGTGGGATAGTCTCACTCCCACTATAAAGTTTTTTTTTTTTTTTTAGTTTAGATTCATTGGCGTTTTCTTAAGTACGACGCCAACTGAAGTTTTACTGTTCTATTTTAATTTTGTAATGGATTGCGTAACGAATTTATTTTAATTTTGTATTTGTTTTTGGTTTTCATGTGCTTGAGCTTAGTACGCTGATGCTGTTGGGACTCTCACGTGCTTCGGGTGGAATGAGTTTCTGCCTATGTATTGCTTTGGTGTCCGCGAACAACATGCCTCGCTCCTACAATGCTCGAGATGTTACGGAAAGTATCCTGTAACGTACTTATCGCTACGTAAATGGTGAGATCAATCCGGTTTGTAATCCGTCTTGGTGGTTTATTGATTAAAAACATACTGAAAGTGTATGAGAACTTGAGTTAGATTCTCAGGTGCCATTGATAATGACCAACAGGTCGTTTTTTTAATACAAAGTGTTAGATAAATGTTGAAAAGCTTGAACAAGGTGTTATACAAAATGAGCTCCGGAAATGAAAGCCAGTGGATACCTGGTATATCAAGCATTGAGGTCGGGTGATCTGTTTTTTTTTTTATGATTAGGTACACATCGGAAGTAATTATGCTCTTAGCTGTCATCATCATCCTCCGAGCCTTTTTCCCAAACTATGTTGGGGTCTTAGCTGTATTAAGTGGAAAAATGTGTAATAATGTACCAACCATTGGTATTGCCACTTATGAGTACTCTGTGTGGCAAAAGCTGAAGTGAAGTTAACTACACGTAAATTATCAAAATGTAATGGTAGTTGTGTTTTAAGTGTTGCTGCCACGTGATTAGTAATGATGATTTCTTTGAGACTGCAAAGTTGAGTTTGTTTGTCAAAGCTATGCCCCGAATTTATTTCTTTGAAAGCGAAAAGCTTTTCAGATTTTGATGGTCAGAAGTGGCCGAGCGTAATTTATGCTGTGAAAATTGTTCGCAGAGTTGTACACGAGAATATGTTACGGCAAGGCGGCTGTGTCGTAAGCAAGCGCTGCTGGTTGCGGCACGAGCGCTGCTGAGCCGGTGCTGCTGGTTGCGGCACGAGCGCTGCTGAGTCGGTGCTGCTGGTTGCGGCACGAGCTCTGCTGAGCCGGTGCTGCTGGTTGCGGCACGAGCTCTGCTGTGCCGGTGCTGCTGGTTGCGGCACGACAGCTGCTGAGCCGGTGCTGCTGGTTGCGGCACGAGCGCTGCTGAGCCGGTGCTGCTGGTTGCGGCACGAGCGCTGCTGAGCCGGTGCTGCTGGTTGCGGCACGAGCTCTGCTGAGCCGGTGTTCTCCTCGAAGAATTGTTGCTCTGGGGCAATGTTGCCTTTTGGGCCTTTTGTCGGTGTGGTGTACCTATTTGGGTCACCCACGGCCTTTTGACCCTGTGGGTCCTCTTGTCGGTGTGGTGTACCTAGTTGGTGCACCCACGGCCTCTTGACCCTGTGGGTCCTCTTGTCGGTGTGGTGTACCTATCGGGTGCACCCACGGCCTCTGGAAGCTGGTCGGCTTTGCAAACCGACCAGTCGCTATGGGACGTGCGCTCATAGTGTTCTTTATAAAGCATGGTAGTCAGTTACTTTAGTAATTAAATTGTTTGAACGTCTTTGTTTACGTTGACTGGAGTTGTTTATTGAAAATTTACTAAGTTACTAGCTTTGAAGTTCAAACCTTATAATTTATTAGTTACTTTAACATTGATCTGCATGAGGATGGCATGTGTTGGTGCACATATTTGTCACCCGCAGATAATGACGGTGATGATGAAGATATTTCGATTGAAGTCCAGCCAGCCCAGCCACGGCCGGTGCCTGCATCAGAACCAGTACCGGGGCCCTCGTCAAGACCCGACCATCCGGAGCTAGAATCTCCCCGAGGACTTCACACGCCCGACCTAAATTGAAGCCACATTACCTGCCGAGGACGTCAGGATGTCAGGAGGGGCCGTATTAGATATTTGATAAGTTAGGAGGAGGGTAGGACGATAAGTTGCTATATAAGCAGCCGAGTACCGGTGCCTCGCCCAGACTCCACTTCTGACTCTCGTCGTGTACGGACGTGTCGCTCTGCGCTCGCCCGTTTACGACTTTTGTCTTTGTTACGCCCGACGTAACGCTCACCGTAGTCGCTCTGCCGACTACAAATATATAATCTAAAGCTCCTTTTTTCAAAGCGGCGGACTATTATCCTGTCTCTAAAACGTTTGTGTCAAGTAAATTCACTTGACCCCTTCTGGGTAAAAGCCACAGTTTCGTGGTTCTCGGTTGAAACCATACGGTGCCAACGAAGCCGAGAGGGTGTTGACCCAATCACACCCGCCGAACCCCTTCAGGGCAAGGCAGTCAATTGGACGGGAGCTCGGATTTCGGCCTTGGGGGATCTCCTAGTCGTGCCTTGCATCTGGTTTGCTTTCACAGCTACACACCTGGTGTCGGTTGGGTATCTCTATACCCTTCGCACTAGACTGGCTAGGGCCCGTTCGCACAATAAGACTGGCAAACGGTTTACAAGCTTAGGGCTCACCAATAGGTACTCACCTCCCTGCCTATACCCGGCAGGGAGGGTTACACATCCCCGGGCCCATCCACCCGGGGAGATAGGAAATAGGTTGTTAGGTTTTTATAATTAGGCCCCCACCTTTTTTAGCTCGGTAGCCCTCTTCCCTCACGGGAAAATGACTACCGAAGTTATTAAATTCTTTTTCGAGGTCCTCCTCAAGGACCAAGACATTGTCGCCAAATATGGCGACTTGATCAATAACCTTGATATCAAGGACCCGCGCCTAGCGCGCTATTGTGTTATCACCGATAACGGCTCAACAAAGGAGGCCGGCGCAGCTGTGTCGCGCCCATTGTTGAGCCTATAATCGTCTCTTCGGGGAAAACCGCCGCATTAGCGGAAACGGTAATCCCCAATACAATGGTCGATGCCCAGCTGCACTCGACCATTGTACCTAATCCCATTGTCTCACAGACAATGGAAATAACTCAGGCGAGTGCACCTGCGTCAAACGTCGACGCCGAATGCATGGACACCTCGTCCTCCCGCTCTGCCTCACCCGTCCCAGAGGATGCTCAACCCTCCGAGCCCTCTGACTCCTCTTCCTCCGACGACGACTTCACCGTCGTACAGGGAGGTAAGAGGAAAAAGAACAAAAACAACGACAAGGCGCGCAAGACCATCGCCCTTGCCGCATCTCCTCTCCCTAGCCCGCCCGCTGTGTCTACAGCATCCCCCGCCCCGTCACCCTCGACCTCGCAGGTCGCTTCCTCCCAAGGTGCCGCTAAGCCCAAAAGCGCACCAAAAAACAAACCTCCGCCGCCTGTATACTTACAGGACAAGGCAAAATGGACCGAAGTGTCCAAGCTGTGTGTTGATCGTAAGATCAACTACAGATCGGCCTCCAATACCGGCAACGGTATAAAAATCGTCCTCCCTACGTCAGACGACTATAGGGAAATAACTAAAGCGCTAAGAGCGAGGAACATTTCGTTCCACACATACTCCCTCCCTGAGGAAAAACCTCTCCGGGTCGTCATTACCCGTATTCCGAAGGAAATCCCTTCGGATGACATTTTAAGTGACCTTAAGTCACAAAACATCCCTGCGACGCAAGTCCATAGGATGCACCGCGCCCGCAGCGGCCACGCCTTCGACATGGTGCTCGTAGTATGCGAGCAGTGTCCTTCAAAAATCCACCCGATTTTTAACATCAAATCGGTGTGTAATTTAACCGGCATCTCAATCGAGAAGCCAAATAGATCTGGCATTGTATCCCAATGCCACCGTTGCCAACTGTGGGGTCACTCACAGCGCAACTGTTTCGCCCAGCCTAGGTGCGTGAAATGCCTAGGCCAACACGGCACCTCCGACTGCCCGCGACCCAAGGACCGCACTCTGTGCACCGAGCCTCCGAGCTGTGTACTCTGCGGCGCCTCAGGTCATCCCGCCAACTACCGCGGCTGCCCAAAGGCCCCAAAAACGTCTCCCAAGCTGGCCAAGCGTGCAAACGCCCGCCAGCTAAGGGAAAGCCCATCAGCGAGGCTACCTACCGCTCAACTTCCCGAGCGTCTCAGCCCACAACGGCCCTCCCCATGGAACCCTCTCAACCATCAGAGAGCCTTTCCAACCCCGAGGCCAACTCAGCCCCAGCCAACTCCCGCCCCGGTGAATAATTCCACCGCGGCGCCCGCGAGCTTACCTCGCGTCCCTCCCGTCCTTCCCTCCGCGCCCTCCGCGGCTCCTATAGCCGCCAAGCCCGCGCAAGCGCAAGCGATCGCGCCCTCTTCTAGCCCAGTATCAGCGCTCAGTTCCATGAACGTTATACTGAGCACGTTCAGTGTATTCAGGAGCGACAGAGCTCAACAACTTTCGAGGGAGATAGTCGCCAGCAAGGGCGACCTTATCAAACTCTACTCCGTTATGCAGGAGTATTCAGACGTCGCCCAGGCAGTTCAAAACCTGCCTCACTTTAGGAAATAGAAATGGATAATACATCCAAAATTAAACCCCATTCCCTTAGGCTTGGCTATTATAATGCCAACGGTATTCTCGGCCAACGCGACGAGATTTCCGCCTTCCTACAATCCCATAAGATAGACATTCTTCTCGTACAAGAGACCTTCCTAAAGCCGCGTGTACGCGGCCCTAATATAGCTAACTATAAGTTAATTAGAAATGACAGGATCACACGCCACAAAGGCGGCACACTTATCTATTATAAAAGATCGCTACATTGTGTAAAGATCACTCCCCCCGACTTAAGCTGCATTGAAGCCTCGATCTGTCGACTAGCCATGTCCCAGCACCAGTCGATCACTCTCGTATCGGCCTACTGCCCTCCCACGTCCTCATCCTTTCAGTCCTACGACCCGATCCTTTTCACGAACGATCTCAGAGCCTTACTAGGCCTGAGCGACTCTGTAATAATAGCAGGCGATCTAAACGCCAAACATCCCGCCTGGAATAGCAACACTACTTCTCCAAGAGGCAGGTTGCTATTCAATCAGTGTGAATCCCTCAACTTCGATGTCATCGCTCCGATGCATCCCACTCACTTTCCTAATATAGTCGACCACCTTCCCGACGTTCTCGATGTAGCGCTCCTCAAGAACGTAAACTTACGTTTACATTCGATCGAGGTACTACACGAGCTCACCTCCGACCACAGACCGGTTCTTGTGGAACTAGCCTCGCGCTCAGGCCCACTCGACCCGGATCGCCCTCCTCCCACCCAGATTGTCACGGACTGGAGAATGCTAAGCGAAAGCTTGAAATCCTCCTCCGCCCAGTTAGAATCAATTCCCGATGAAATCAACTCAGTCGCTGACATGACGGGCGCGATCGGCTCGTTCACCGAGCACGTACAATCCACCGTGGACAAGTGTTCACGTAGAGTTGAAGCGACGAGCTTTCATCGCTTCAAGCTCCCGGATGACGTGCGTGCTCTGGTGACTGAGAAGAACGCGGCTGTCCGTGCCTACAGTACTTTTCCCTGCGACGCTAACAAGTCTCACATGCGTAACTTACAGCGTGCTGTAAAGGAACGCCTTGCTGAGATGCGTGAAACGCGCTGGGACAAGACGCTGAGCGAACTCGAGCCGACTCATCAAGCCTTCTGGCAGCTTCAAAGGAAACTCAAATCCGATGAAGTAGCTTCCACCCCGCCGATCAAACGCCCCGACAATTCCATCGCCTTCGAGGACGATGAAAAAGCGGAATGTCTGGCCGACAGCCTCGAGGCTCAATGCTCGCCTAGTACCCAACCGGTCGACCCGGCTCACCTACTAAAGGTCGAAGCCGAGGTCGAGCGCAGATCCTCCCTACCACCGCAAGAAGACCCCGACGATCCCTTGCCTCCCGTCACTCCAGACGAAGTGGCAGAGATCATCAAACGTCTCAAACCCCGTAAAGCTCCGGGCCCAGATAGACTAACCAATAAAGTGTTCAAAATCCTACCCGCTTCCCTCGTAATGCTCATGACCGCGATCTTCAATTGCGCCATGACCCATAACCTGTTCCCACAGGCATGGAAAGAGGCAACCGTAATCGGTATTCCCAAACCCGGTAAACCAAAATCAGACCCGTCCAGCTATCGCCCTATCAGTTTACTCAATGTGTTCGGCAAGATCTACGAGATACTTATCTATAAGCGTCTCAAAGATTACGTCGAAGCAAAGAGTCTTATTCCATTAGAACAGTTTGGTTTTCGAACCCATCACTCTTGTGTCCAACAAGTCCACCGCATCGTGGAAGGTGTGAGCCACGGATTCCAACGTGGCCAACTCACCGGCACGATTCTCTTCGACATAGCAAAGGCATTCGACAAAGTCTGGCACAAAGGCTTGATTTACAAGCTTTACCAACTCGGTGTCCCAGACCGTCTCGTCGTTATCTTACGAGACTTTTTGTCGAATCGCACCTTTCGCTATCGCATAGATGGCACTCTTTCTTCGGCCCACCCTATAAAAGCTGGCGTCCCACAAGGCTCGGTACTCTCCCCCATCCTCTTCACGCTATACACTAGCGATATTCCTAAGAACAAGCATGTTCAATTAGCCCTATTCGCCGACGACACGGCAATCTACTGCTCAGGCCGCAGCCCAGCCGCCATAGTGAGACATCTCCAAGCCTATTGCAACACCCTAGGTGTCTGGACTAGGCTATGGAGAATCGAACTCCACCCCGACAAAAGCCAGGCCATACTCTTTTCGAGCCCTCGCCGTAGGCTTCCTCCCGCGCCCCCGTCAGTCACCATGTTTGGTAGGCCGATTCCTTGGAAGGAGCATGCCAAATATCTAGGTGTAATCTTAGACCAGCGCCTCTCATTCGCCGAGCACATACGTAAGGTGCGCTCTAGAGCAGCCTTTGTGTACGGCAGATTGCACTTCTTGCTCAATTCAAAGAGCAAATTATCTCTTAAAAGCAAGTTACGCCTCTACGGATCGTGCATACGCCCCGTCATGATGTATGCTTGCCCTGTGTTCGCACAGGCAAGCCATCGCCGCCTTCACAGAATGCAGGCCCTTCAAAACCGTGCTTTACGGAAAATCACAGGAGCTCCCTATTATGTTCGAAATGAGATTCTTCATCTCGACTTAAAAATCCCTACCATCCGCCAGTATATGAAGCGTGCCGCCATACGGTACTTCGAACGCGCTGAGAAACACGATAACTCACTTATCGTGTCAGCCAGTAATTACACTCCCTCCCGCATCAGTAGGATTCGCCGCCCTAGGCATGCCCTTCTAGAACCTGACGATGAGATAACTGTCCTCCAAGAGAGTAGTAAACTCACTAGCACCCTACACAAACACAAACCGCGTTCGTACAAACCTCGCCGCCGAGGTCCGCCGCGACGTCCCGTTCTCTGTCCTCCCGACCCTTGCTCATCGAGCCAGCCCGCGAGCTGAGCCAGTAGCTTTAAATTCCCCATTTAATAATAATGATCATATGATCCAGCCTGTCCCCTTGCTGCCTCCCCAGCGACGCCCTAAGCCGAGGTCCGACCCCACAGGGGGTACCCTTAGCGCAGTCGCTTAGTTTATAAGTTGTTTTACGCCCCTGGCTGGAGGCCTTAAATTCTAGGCATCCACAGGGAAAAGTCCGGTTAAGCAGTACACGGCCTCCTAGGCTGAACTGCGAGATGCCATACCAATAAGACGTATTTTGAGGTTATTTACCTATAGAAAGATTGTTATTTTGTTAAGAGTTAGTGCGAGATTCATATTTATTGTTGTAAATTGTGATTTATTTGGTTCAATTGGTTTAAGAAATTGTAATGTTAGTTTTTAGGTTATAAAGTTGTACTTTTTTTTATTAAATCCGCTTCTGATTACTAAAAATACATTATTATTATATAAATATTTTTATATAATATAATATAATATAAAAATAGTTTATTTCACACATAGTTTACAATGTTGAACTATGACTATAAAAGCATAAAGGTTTATATTAGGTCAACAATATGAGGTACCCTGACTCCTAAACTAGGTGTAGGCCTGTAACTTAGAAGTCAGTGATTCTCCGTAAAAAAGTCATATTATATTTATAAGAGGACAGAAGAAATAACAAATTAACAAAATAGTGTGACTAAACTATATAAACAGTAAAAAAAAAATGAATGAAAGAATTAAATAAGTAACTAGGCCAATGTGCAATGTAAATACAAAAACAAGGTGGTGAGTGTGTGTGAGTGGATGTGTAGAAAGTGTGTGTGTTTGTAGTGTGTAAATGTAGATGTAGCTATAGGTAACTAAGTCATGGGGGACTATAAACAGATACCCTGCAGAAGATCCTCAGTCTTTTCATAATTCAAGGTTTGAAGGTAGTCTCTAATTAAAGTTTTGCACTGACGTTTAAGGCATGGATAGATTTGAATTTTTTTGTTTAGTATGTTATATATTATAGTGCTAATCACGTAGTATTGACGTTTGGCAAAAGCAGTTCTGTGGCGTACGGGTGGAAAAACATTATGCTTGAGGCGGCCAGTAGGCTCCTCAGGGGGACGCGTTGAATGCTTACGCAAGGTACACAGTAGCACAAAGAGTTGTCTGACAGTGAGAACCTTGCAGTCTGAGTAGAGCTGTACAGTGGAATACCTTCGTGGACGAGAAAACATTACTTTCAAGACAGCTCTCTGGGCTCTCTCAAGGCGAATAAATACATTTTGCGTGGCACCACCCCAAACAGGAAGGCAATACGTTAGCACAGATCGACAAAGTGCAAAGTAAACAAGTTTTAGTGTTTCACTATCAGCTGAGTTACGCAGCTTCTTGAAAACGTATATGAGTTTACGTATACGTGACGCGACCTTGGTTATATGTGGGTGCCAGTTAAGATGTTGGTCAATGAGTACTCCCAAGTACCTTACGCAAGAGGATCTAGTAAGGGGGAGGCAACAACAAAGCGTTGAGGAATTACAGGCGTGAGCTTGCAAGATAAGGGAATTTGGGGGACAGAGATTTGACCTAATGGCAAAAGGAACATAAACCGATTTCTCAACGTTCAAGGTAAGTAAATTATCGGGCAAACATTTCACAACAGAGGAGAGCGCAACCTCGGCGTTATGGTATGTCTGGGGCCAGTCTTCACCATCTACGACAAGGGCTGTATCATCCGCGTAAGTAAAGATCTTACAATTATCAAGAGTTAGTTTGCAGAGATCGTTGATGTAGATAAGGAAGAGAGTGATATATCACATACCTACACGATATTGAAATTACATACTGGACTACATTCGTTTTTAGTAAGTTGCTTGTTCGATATTTAGATATATTTTGCTACAAATGCGACAAAAACCTATAAATTTCTCGATTACTAATAAATAATTATCTTGTAAACATGGCGTCCATTGAAAGCAGCTTTAAGTTGCAACTTCAACCTTAAAAACTCTCTGCGCGTCATAGCGCTAAGCTTCACTCTTCTGAAGGTCCAACTAATATCTGTACCTCTATTGCAGTTCAAGTCTGCACTGACATGATACTGCAGATATCAAACCACACTATTAATGGCTACTTGTTTAGAGATCCGTAGAAGTCGTTGGAAACTCTATAATACGATGATATATTATTGTTAATTGTTTAACACTTAAGTACTATGTATTACCTTGTTTTCAGAGTACCGTTCAAAATAATTCAAACTTATAATGCACAACAAAATAAACAAGAACTTTGCATCTGTCCATCTAAATGGGAAAAACGGAGTGTTTCACTATACTTGAGAGCAAATAAATGGAGCTACTGAATTTTTGTATATTCTTGAATAAATACATATTTTCTGTTAAAAGTTTTTTATTACTTCAAAACAAACACTATTTCCTCTGTAACTGATTCGTTATCAGAAATTGAGAAAACAAAATCTACGGGACCCTTGCTTGTGTTTGTGAATAAAATAACAGAATGTATCCAAATGAGCAGGCAATGTCTATTAACCTCCTGCTTCTATTGTGGAGCCTTAATGCGGCTATAAGTAGAACAGAGGATCAAATTCCTACTTAAGCCTGCACAAAAGAACAAATTACTTCTGCAATGGAACTTTTAGTGGCAGAAAAGTGATAAATATATCTTTTATACAGTTCCGTTAGACTGACTGGTTAGACTGGAAGCCGACCCCAACATAGTTTGGGAAAAAGGCTCGGAGGATGGGAGGATGATGATACAGTTCCGTTAAAAAGTCTACAATTAGAGTCTTTATGCAGTTCTAACGCGTACATCAGCGGCCATAGAAACTCTTTAGCAGCTTTAACCTTTAACATAATTGTTTGAACTCTCTTTTAAAGATGTAGGCTGCAAATGGGTTGTAGAATGATCTCTTGTAAAACCTAGAGTGCCATTTGGTTCAGTTTCTGCTGCCTTGAGTGATATTTACAGCTATGAGCAGCTACGGAAGCAATAGTAGAACTTAAAGTTACTTTTGGAACCCCTAAAGCACTACTGTACAGCTGACAGTTGCAAAATAGGCTGCTATTTCCACTAGTGTGCTAGTTGGGCGTTGATCGTGGTATCCCGAGATTTCTTGATATTTGGCGTTGGCTAATACCAGGATTCAATCTTAACTGTCTCAGTATTTGCTCTTCATTGTCAAATCGTACTACTGGTCTACCTGTTCTAGCAGCATGCTCCCCGGGTAAGGTTCCCTCCATGTACGCATTATGCACGCGCATAAAGACCCTGTAGTCCAGGAAACGGTCTCGGTTAGAGTAGCGTTGTCGATATTCTCTGGCCGCAGCCCGAGCATTGCCGTCGCAAAAACCATAAAGGTAAAACGTAATAAAAACTGACCCTGATTTCCTGAAAAAAAAGGCAATTACCGCAATATATTTGAATTCTTGGTAAAAATCTTATCATGAACTCTCTCTCGAATACGAGCTAGATAGTAGACACCGTTGAGGAATTCCCTCGTTTCTCTGTCGTCTTCATCTTCAGGTCAGATCTTAACCTCCACTGCTTTGTGGTATCCGAAACATATACCTTTTTCCTCTATATGTATCTATAATTTTCGAGAGTTGCACCCGATTTTTTTAGGGTTTCCATATCTAGACCGGATGACAAAGGAACCACTTAGGAAGTAAACCCTTTCAAACAACATAATCGGTTGGGAAACGACGGATTCATTTTGGGAAGTCGGTTAAAAAAAAGTTGTCGTATACTATTACTCGTATTTGTCAATTAATATAATTCAATTAAGGTAATAAAAGTGGATTAGTTAAGACTTCGTTCGTAAGCATATTTTTCAGAATATTGAATAAGAGTGAAACCAGTGTATCTCAGGACTCCTGGGTAGATTTCGAAATGCTTTGGTCTGGGACCTAATATAAGCCTATGGAACATAATACAATATGCAGTTATTGTGGGCAACACTTAAGCCCGACTACTATACAGAGAATAGCATTGTCCTTTACACATGTTACAAATACATGGTTAGAGACTTAGAAAATTAACATAATTCAAACATAACATCACGACTTTTATTCCCCAAAGGGGTAAGTATAGGCTTGAGAGGTAAGAGACAGGAGAATATTACAGTCCACTCAGTTATTAATCCCATTTTTATGCCTGTTGTCGAACACTAGGTACTATTCCAGACTCCGTGTTATGAGAATTTCGAAATTGAAAAACCCAATAAATATTGCCCGATACGGGAATCAAACCCGATACCTTGTGGGGGGCAGTCATACTCGCGGCCCCTAGACCAACGAAGCAGTTCGAACGTTAATTTGAATGATTTTTCAACTATAATTGAAAAGCAGAGAATCGTATCTTATTTTTTTAACGGAGCATACAGCCGTATGTCTATGATACGTCTTTATACGTTTATTCATTATTATATTTAAACCTAGCATATGGTCTTAAGAATAAGTTACGACTCCTAGAATGAAATTATTGAGTAGTATAAAGTCGTACCTAGTGACGAAAAAATTCGGATATGGCAAAAGAAACGACAGAGGCCAGAGACTTATGAACTTCGCATTAGAACACAGACTTACTGTAATAAACACATGCTTTAAAAAGAAACCAACCAGAAGATGGACATGGAGATCACCAAATGGGGAAATTAAAAATGAAATAGATTTCATACTTTCCAACCAACCACGGATATTCCAAGACATTGGAACCATGAACATAAACTACCCATCTGACCACAGGTTAATTAGAGCAACTATAAAGTTAGCCAATCAAAAGAAAAGTAGAATCAAATTCACAAATATAGAAACATGTCAACTAAATAACGAAGAAGAAATATCCAAGTACAAAGAAAATCTAACTCTAATGCTGCACGACTTTAACACTCGACATGAAAATACTACAGTACAAACCCAGTATGACCACATAACGAATGCTATGTGGTCATACTGGGCTTTACTTTTTTCCGGCAGCACAAAAAGGGCCTATAAAGACCTCAAAACAAGCAGGACCTGGATAGAGCGACTAAAGAGTTTGGTTAAAGAGCAGAACAATCGAGCGGATATCATCACCACAGCTACTAACTTCTACCAAAACCTGTATAACGACAAAACTCAAGTTGCAACAGTTCAAGAAAATAGTAGAACATACCCCAGCAGAGATGATATTGTACCAATAACTGAAACTGAAACTTTGGAAGCAATAAATCGAATCGCCTGGCTCGGATAATATTACCAATGAAGCTTTGAAGATGGCAGACTTTATATTGGCCACTCCAGTAACTCAACTATATAATCAAATATTACAAAGTTCCGAAACGCCTACGCAGTGGTCTGAATCAAATATCATCTTGATCTACAAAAAAGGCGACTCAAAAGACATAGGAAACTACAGACCGATTAGCCTTCTACCAAGTCTGTACAAGCTACTCTCCACCATTATAAATTCAAGAATTAGTCCCATAATCGAATCTAAACAGCCAGCAGAACAGGCAGGCTTCAGGAAGGGCTTCTCTACAGTGGACTATATCCACACCCTAGAACTTATAATAGAGAAACATCAAGAAAAGCGAAGACCCCTATACATAGCGTTTATTGACTACCAGAAAGCATTTGATACTGTAAGACACAACAGTATATGGGTAAGTCTTAAACAACAAGGAGTAGACGAAACTTATATAAATGTTATTAAAAGCATATACAAGAATAACATAGGTAGAATCAAATTAGAAACCCTGGGCCCAAGCTTTCCAATAATGAGAGGAGTAAGACAGGGCGACCCGCTCTCGCCTACAATATTTATAGCCGTTCTCGAAACTATTATCAGCAAGCTAAACTGGAGCAGACTAGGTATAAACATAAAAGGAGATTATCTAAGCTACCTTCGATTCGCAGATGATTTGGTGTTACTATCCGAGACATGCTCACAACTGCAATACATGATTGAAACCCTACAAGAAGCTAGCTGTAATGTAGGACTAGAAATCAACCATACCAAGACAATGACGAACAGATGCGAAATACCAATAATGATCAATGGCAAGCCTCTAGATTACACCAACAGTTACATATATTTAGGAAAAACAATTAGCTTTGACAATAAAAACAATGAAAATGAAATAGACAGACGAGTACAGAAAACTTGGAACAAATACTGGAGTTTAAAGGAAAATTTTAAAAACAACATGCCAATCAGTTTGAAAACAAAAATAATGAACTCAAACCTCCTGCCCTGTCTGACATACGGTAGTCAAACCTGGAAATTCACGGCTAAAGCTAAACACAAAATCACCACCTAACAGCGCGGACTAGAGCGAAGCATGATCAACGTAAAAAAAATGGATAAAATTCGACACGAGAAAATACGCTCAATAACCAAAGCCACTGACGCCTTAAGCTATGCCCTAAAGCTAAAGTGGAAATGGGCAGGCCACGTTGCGGGGCTTACAGACGGGAGATGGACCATAAAAACAACCTTATGGGAAGGACCGTAAGGCAAAAGACGTAGAGGAAGACCATTGACACGTTGGGAAGACGATATAAAAAGAATTGCCGGCCCAAACTGGAGTCAAATAGCGAAAGACCGCGAAAAATGGTCATCATTGGAGGAGGCCTTCACCCAATCTGGGGTTCATGCAGATAATAAATCATAAATGTACATATTTACTAACATTAAACAATAAATACTAGAATATAAAACGAACATTAGCATTAAGATGTAATATGCATGAAATAAAGGTTTTTTTATTATTATTATTATTATCTTGTATGTCTCTACCAGACCTCGGGACTATAGAGTCCCGGATTTTTGGGAGGCGAACGTGGGGCCGAAGCCAACACGCTGAAGCCCTTTTGAGACAACTTTAATGAAATGGTGACACAAAACCGAATGAAATGGTGACACAAAACCGTTATTATTATTTTTTTTTTTTATTTTTATTTATTTATAAAGTCGTAACTGACCACAGTACATGTATGATTACAGCGCATAAAGTCGTAACATAAACGTTTCGACGTTTTGCGTGGGACGGGTAGAATACGACGATTGACATACGATGTCGGTACTGCGCTCTGATTGGCCGTCCTCGCTCCAATCGATCGAAGCATACAGTCGGAAATATCTGCGTGACTTTATGCGCGGGAGAATTTAAATGTTAAGACCATTATCCATTGAAAAACTCACTATTTATAGAAGATATTAAAATTTGGATTTTAGTAATACGTAATAATATTTAAAATGATTTTAATGGTGCAAAAAAACGATTTTTGTAAAAAAAATGTGTTCCGACCTTTTGCGTGGGAGGCGTCGATATCAGACGCATACACACACACACACACACTCACACACACACACACTCACACACACACACACACACACTCTCTCACACACACTCACAAATTTCTTCTTGTTCACAATTTGAAGTAACAGTAGATACTGGAAGAGGGCACTGACTTCTGTAACACAAGTTTTTTACTTAGCTCAGAAGTAAGGGTTTTCATAGGTTTTTTTGTAAAAAAGTTTGTGAATAAACATTTTTTTTTTTTATTCTGATGCCTGTTCGAGGATTGATGATGTCCTCCTAGCCGATTATCGGCTACGGCGGCTGTTCTCATGTAAGGAGATTAGCCAACTACGCAGGACATATTATAGTGCACGAGCATTTGCGCAGACACAGGTGCACTCACTATTCCTTAACTCTCATAGTCCGATGGGACGGTAATCCGACACGACCGGAGAGAGATCAGGCGCAGGACCGACATTTACGTGCTCTCCGATGCACGGGTGTATCAATCACCAGCTTCCAGGCTCCGGGCTGCTTTGTGAAAGTCTTCTAAAACCCACAAAGCGATTTCGGCCCGACTCGGGAATCGAACCCGAGACCTCGTGCTCAGCAGCCGCACTTGCGACAGCTAGACCAACGAGGCAGTTCGAGGATTATGCGCAAGGTGTTGATCTGGTCCGTGCACGATCGGGTGGGACGGAAGCCAGCCTGCTCTTTACGCAGAAGAGGCTCGACGGCGGCCCCCGACAACCTGTCCAGGATGATCTGGCAGAGCACCTTGGAAGGAGTCGAGAGCAAAGTGATGCCTCTCCAATTGCCACATTCACTGAGGTCTCCCTTCTTGGGTAACTGGTACGGTGATGAGAAGGCCTTTGTTCCAGTCATCAGGTAACTCTTCGGCTGACCAGATGTTCCGCAAAAGGGGAGTCAGCGCGTTTGCTGCGGTGGTAACGTCGGCTTTGAGCATTTCCGCTGTGATGAGGTCGACTCCTGGGGCTTTCCCATTTTTTTACCTACGGATAGCCTTCATTACCTCCTCACCCGAAGGAGGAGACACATCAATGTCCAGGTTCGATGTGGGCAAGCTGGCAGCAGGTACGACCGTAGTTACGGGGGCACTTGGGACTCGGATGATGTCCTCGAAGTGCTCCCGCCAGCGTTGAAGCTGTCCCTCCGATGTCTAAATCAGCTGACCTCCTTTATCTTTTAAGGGCTTCTTCTTCCTCTGGTTCCGATTTCCGGCCAAGGTCTTCGTCGCCTTGTACATCTCCCTGAGATTGCCGGAGTTAGCAGCGCGTTGTGCGCAATCCGCAATATTGTTAGCACATACTCATCGGTCATGACGAGTACTGCGGTAGATTAGAAATATGTGATAGACATAATTATAACACTATAAATAAAAATAAAATAGCTATCCCGCAGTTTAGACTATCTAAAGTACATACATCTTTCATGGGATATTGTGTCAAATGTTATAATAAAATACCAGACAACATTCTGGAACTAAATGACATGCGGTTTAAAACTCATATAAAAGTGGGTGGAGGTTAACCCTACCAAGTGTCAAGCTATTATTATTGGGGGCTCGAGAGCTATGAGCAGGGTTGATGGTCTTGGCTTACCACCTCTAGTTTTTAATGGTATCCTCATTCCGTACAGCTGCACTGTGAAAAATCTTGGCCTACACATTGACTCTACGCTAAATTGGCAATCACAGGTTGCAGCTGTCAGTCAGAAAGTTACTTGCACGCTACGGTTCCTCTATCGCTTGAAAAATTTTCTCCCGTTCAAGGTTAAGGAGACGCTTATGCAAACCTTAATCTTTCCAATAATCGACTATGGTGATGTTTGCTATTATGACCTGAATGCAGATCTGCTCAATAAACTCGACCGGCTTCTCAACAATTGCATTCGATTCGTTTTTAATTTCCGCAAGTACGATCACGTGTCAGCGTATCGAGCGCAACTTAAATGGCTACCGATAAGACAACGACGTGTGATGAGGGCATTAACTACTCTTTTCTCTATTCTACATTCTCCCACTTCACCTCCTTATTTAACTCCTCACTTCCAATATATTTGTTCTCAACATTCCAAGAATCTTCGCTCTTCAAATAATCGTCTTCTGCACTGCCCTACTCACCGTTCAGACATAATTCATTCTTCCTTTTTCGTTAAATCCATTCTTCTCTGGAATGAGCTTCCTCTGGAAATCAGGATGGTTAACAGTAGATATTCCTTTAAAAAGAAACTACGCGACCACATTCACAAGAAATTGGCAGAATCGCTACCATAGCTTGTTTTCTATTCTTTTTTTTTTATTATTCCTTTGTCTCTCATGGCCAATGTAATATGTATGTATGTATGTATTTATGTTATGTTAATGTATTATTGTCCATATATTCTATTTTTTTTCTTTCATCATCATCATCATCAGCCTATCGCAGTCCACTGCACGCCACTGAGATCGATTTTCGGCTTCTCGCATCCAGCTCCTGCCAGCCGTCTTGCGCAAGTCATCACTCCACCGTGCCTGAGGACGTCCTACACTACGTTTGCCGAGGCGTGGTCTCCACTCTAGAAGTCGTTTACCCCAACGGTTATCGGTTCTTCGGCTAATATGGCCAGCCCACTGCCACTTCAGCTTGCTGATTCGGTGGGCTATGTCGATGACCTTGGTTCTCTGACGGATTACCTCATTTCTGATGCAATCCCTCAGAGAAATGCCAAGCATAGCTCTTTCCATAGCCCGCTGAGCGACTTTAAACTTGTGAACCAGCCGTACCGACAGTGTCCACGTTTCGGCTCCGTAAGTCATGACAGGTAGGACGCACTGATTGAAGACTTTTGTCTTTAGGCACTGTGGGATCGACGATGTTAGGACTCGACGTAGCTTCCCAAATGCAGCCCAACCCAACTGAATTCTCCTATTCACCTCGTCCTCAAAGTTGTTTCTACCTAACTGCAATGTCTGCCCGAGGTATACATATTTCTGAACAACTTCGAGAACGGCGCCGTGTATCGCAATCGGTTCCGGTAGAACATGTTCATTGAACATGACCTTGGTTTTGTCCAAGTTCATCCGTTGGGCGATGCGTAGAGAAGATTCAGCCAGGTCGTTCAGTATCTGTTGTAGGTCCTGCAGCGTTTCCACCATGTAGTACATTTCTTTGCATGTAGATTATATTAAAAATTGCACCTACCACTGCTTTTTCCCCACCACCCAAAGGTCGACTGGGAGAAAACGCCTAAGGCGTTAAGTCCGCCATTGTACTATTTGTGCAAAAAATGTTATATAACAACAAACACATTGTTGGTTATAGAAAGTTTATTGTAATTAGAATAGAGACATGGTAATTAGTTACATAGGTAGTTCACAATCACACGTCGTACTTAACTAGATAGCCACGGTCGCGAGAGCTAACACATCGTGCGAAATACATGGCGTCGTGCGCCGGACTGGCGACTTAGCGAGCGTCCCCGCTCGTGAGAGTAGGCCCTCGCTCCCCGCACCCCTCTGCCGGCCGGCCACGTATTGGTCGGCTCGGTGATCATGCGATGGCCTTATATGGCCATGGACTCGCCCACGGAAAAGAAGGCGCGCGTTACAGTTATAAATAAATAAATAAAAGCCACACTTTGTAAAAACGCATATTATAAATTAGAAGATTATATTCAAGATAAAAATGCTTGGAAACATGCTGGTCCTGCTCCATAGGACGCACTGACAGTATCAAATTATTGCGAATTTAAAATTACACCCGCTAGTAAGATTGTGTTATTCTTTTGATTATTTGTTTGTAACTTTGTACAAAAATATAAACTGATTTGTAAATGTGAACACCATGTAGCATTTTAATCTTTTTTTTATTTTTATTTATTCTCATATTCTTTGTCTATTGTGATTCTACATGATCTTCGCATGTTATTATAGTATGTATCAATACATATAAACTGTAATACCTATTATTTTTTAAAAGAGTAACCATGGACTTTCTTTTCCGTTCTTCTCCATAGGAAGCTACTTTTGGAAAGGGCAACTAGAATCAACTTTATTTATATTTTTCATATCATATCATATCATTTATTGCATTCCATAATGTACATTTGGTGGAAAATATAAAATAATAGTGGTAGTCACAATTATGGACCCTGATGGGCACAGCAAATAGTTAGAAGAGAGGAAGGCGTTTAATGTAATATAGTAGGTAGTATGTAGTATATTATTTAAGTATTTATTTATATAATAATATTGCGTATATCTTTGTGTAGCATAACTTCGTTTTATAGTCATTTTCTTTATATGTTGCTTTTATTAATTTTAAGTTATTTCTTTATCGGTAATATACTCGTTGATTGTATAGTATGCTTTTTTTAATAAAATTTGTTTTAGGATATTCAGGAACTTTGTGTCACTTGTTTCGTGCTTAATTTTGTTGGGCAATTTATTATATACTAGCTTCTGCCCGCGACTTCGTACGCGGATCGTTTCCCTTATGCCGGCGACTACGGGGTCAGCAAAATTAAAGATCTTCAACATCAGTTGAATTTAAAGGGCCCGTTGACGGGAAAACAACGGAATACGCAAAATCATTCGAAACGTTCCATATATTTAACTTTTTCACGTCAACGACAAAAGCACAGCAGACTAAACAAAACGCTAAGAACTAAAGCGCAATGGCGAATAAATACGCAATAAAGGCGTGACCATAGTAGTGATTCTAATTAGTCCGCATTTAAGTGGTCTTTCTGAGCGGACCCTTAAATAACAAAGTAGTGGTGACCTAGTGTTTAGAGAACCAATCTCTCAAGTATGAGTGTGTGACTTCGATTCCATGTCTGGCAAGTACCTGCCAATGCAACTTTTCTTAGTTCGTATGTACTTTCAAATTCTAAGAATATTTTGGACACCAATGACCGGTTTTTGGAGGAGCTGTCATTCCTAGTGTGTCCCGGCTGTCAATGAACATTCTTGGTAGTCAGAAGCCAGTAAGTGTGACCAGTTTTATCAAGAGGTATTGGGTTGAGCGGGTAACCGGGTTGTGGAGGTCAGATAGGCAGTCGTTTCTTGTAAAACACTGGTACTCAGTTGCATCGAAGCCGACCTTAACATAGTTGGGGAAAAGGCTCTTGAGGTAATAACAATAATAACAATGAGATTTCACGCAACAAAGTCGGAGAGTGGGGGCTCGTGACGTCACGTCTATGATGCGTAAATATGAAAATGACGGAAGCGCGCTTCGCGATCCGATGAGATTTTCTCGGAGCAAGTTGCAGACTGATGTCCTCGAACAGCATCAAGTCCTTCCAAACGCTCTTCGGTATATATTTGGGATCATATGATTCTCTCCCTAGGAACATTGGAAAAGATTCGACCTCTTTCTAGCCATGGTAATAGTTTTATTGTGAAGAAGATACCTGATCAATTAAAATTTAGCTGGCTCCCCCCTCGCCCCCCGCGTTACTGAGTAGGCTACCCTGTCACGAAGATAAATAGAAAAGAATACAACAGTCAAATAGCATTAAAACTCGAACATTTGTTCCATAAAGTTTTGTAGTAAAAGAGTAAAATTGACGATTATACAGGAATGAATTTTATCCAGTGCGCAAACTTTGGGTTCCACACCAGGTGTTTTAGATCTTCATGTTTTATAAGTCAACAGAGAGTGCTTATCAGATTGAACAACTTTTGCTAAAACTTCATACCCGTATATGCTACAGTGTAGCTGGGCTCTTGGGGTTCCACATCAGGTGTTCCAGATCTTCAAATTTATTCTCTCAGCCAAAAATGCTCATCACGTGGAACAATTTTTGCCATGGCACCATTTTTGTATCTCTTATAGTTTTGTTGGTCTGTTGCAGTTCTGCACCAGGTCTTCAAGTTTCGAAGATAAATTATAGCCTATATGTTGCCCAGACTTTATACCGATACAACAAAGAAAAAATCATTGAAATCCGTCCAGTAGTTCCGAAGATTAGCGTGTACAAACAAACAGACATACAGACATACAGACATACAGATATACAGACAGAATTTTTTTTTCGGATTTGTGCTCTATTACTGTTTCTGAACTCCACTCAATTATTATTTTTTTATTATATTCAATGTACAGACAAAGTTTTTTTACAGATTTATTTTAAGTATAGATAGATATAGATATAGATAGATATAGATATAGATAGATATAGATTTTGATGCACATCACGTAGGGGCTGTTGGAGTGTAGTGTCATGTTGGAGGTAGGTAGCATCAGCATATTTTTGTGTCTCAGTGATCTATTGGTGTGTTTGTCTCCGCGCTTGGTAAAGAACTTTGAGTATCTCCTAACAAATTTACATATTGACGTTCATAAGTGCTTGTGAAGGCCTAAATGAAATAAATGATTTGACTTTGACTTTGACTTTGATTTTCCTGCGTATCAGGCAGTATTGCAGCTTCAGGTCTTGGCGCACTGCTACGTCGCTGGTTGCCAGAAGTTGAAGGTGGAGCTGGCGCCTTTCCCCAATGAGGTTCCAAGTTCGTTGTGACATCCAGTCCTCACGAGCGTTTTTTTTATGTCCAAGAACGACGGAGCTGGTCTCTGTATTAGTGATGTAACGAATGTTGGATTTTTCAAATTCGCGAATGCGAATGCGAATGCGAATATTTAACTTCAACATTCGCGAATGCGAATGCGAATGCGAATATTGTAAAATTTCAAAAAAGCGCGCGTAAAGTGTTTGACAGGTTTGACGTTTCGTGTCAGCCATGTTTAAATTGAACATAACCGAGCCGTTTTTGGTTAATTGAATGAATTTAGTCACAGAAAGTTCATTCTACAAGTTTTGTTTTGTTTTGAGGTTAGTTTTCTGTTACTTTTAATTTAGCTGAGATAGTGGAAGTGGAAGGTACAAAGTGGCATAAAAACATGAGTAAGGCACACGTCAGCGAAGTTTGGACTTATTTTACAATATGTGATACTGAAAATGTTAATTGCAAGTTGTGTGGCAAAAAGTACTCGCGCAAAGGTAGGACCACCAGTTCTATGAGGAATCACCTAGAAGCCAAACACAAGGATGAGTATGAAGAGCTGAAAAAAAGAGAACTTGAAAAGCAAGTTGCTGCTAAAATTAATTCTTCGGCGTCCTCCTCGCGACAATGTACAAAAACTGACCTTAAGCAAATGTGTTTGAGTGAATGCGTTGAAAAAAATAAAAAGTGGGATAATAACAACACCAAGTCTTTGGTGCTGGATAATTTGATTGGCGAAATGATAGCTCTGGAAGACTTACCATTTAGTTTTGTTGAATCACTTGGATTTGTGAGATTGATTAACCACGCATGCCCTTCATATAATTTAAAAAGTCGGCAATATTCTACTTCTTTCATCTGTGAGAAATTATACGGCAAGGTAAAAGACAAAATTCTGGAATTAATCAAATCATTTCAAAAATTAGCATTAACCACTGATATCTGGTCTGACTCTTGCTCTGGAGTGTCGCTGATAAGTTTCACTTGTCACGGAATTACCAATAATTTTGAACGAAAAATGATTGTATTGAAAGCAGAAGTATTCAATGATGGGCGACATACAGGAGAAAATATAGCGGGAAAGTTAGAAACTATGTTGTCATCATGGGGAATTCCCAAAGAAAACGTTTTATGTATTGTTAGAGATGGTGGCACTAACATGAAAAAAGGTATTTCTTTATTGAGTATTAAAAACATTGATTGTTTATCGCACCAAATCCAACTTGTTGTTAAAGAAGGGCTTAAGTCACAAGTATCTATCACTGAAGTCATTAATAAATGTAAAAAGATAGCAGGTCATTTTCACCACTCTAATGTAGCTCAAGATGAACTTGTTAATCTACAAGAAAAGCTTAATCAACCAAAGCTCAAGATAATCCAAGAGTGTGTTACGAGGTGGAATAGCACCTTTTACATGCTAGAACGCATTTTGAAAAACAAAGATTCGCTGTGCCTTTATGCTTCCACCAGCAACAAAATTTCACAACTAACTTCAGAAGAATGGATACTTGTGGAAAAATTGATAACATTGCTTCAACCTTTTGAAGAAATAACTCGAGAACTAAGTGCAGCCAATGTTTCCATATCATCTGTGATTCCGTTATTGGCCACTCTGGAAAAGGTGATTGATGAATATGATGCATCTGACGAGTGTATTAGGAACACTATACTTGTTTTAAAACAAGAAATGAGACACAGATTTTTTCACATAGAAAACGACATATTATTTGCTACAGCAACGTTTATTGATCCTAGATACAAAACGAAATTCTTCAAAAACCCTTCAACAAAAGATCAAGTCATGAAAAATATTTTAGATTCACTTGGAGATGAGGACTTAAATTTGCCGTCATGTTCAAAGCCAAAGCGTCGTAAAATGAGGAATCAGGATAATGAAAACTTGGGCTCCAGTACCAGTCTTTCAGAAAAATCTGTGACATTAAAAGAAACTATGAAAATGATGATGGACTCAAGTGAAAGCGAGGAAGAACTAGATAATGATATTCCAAATCCTTTAGAAGTATTAATAAAAAAAAATATTAATGAATATGTTTTGGATAAACGTATTGTAAACGAAGAAGACCCACTTCTTTGGTGGAAAGTAAATAGCAACAAATATGGCATTCTTTCTCCAGTAGCCAGAGAATATTTGGTAACTCCGCCCACAAGTGTCCCCAGTGAAAGAGTTTTCAGTGGTGCTGGACTACTTTACACACCTCACCGAAACAGGCTGGATGGAGAAAGAGCCTCCAAACTTTTATTTTTAAAATTTAACATTCCATTGCTTCAATTTAATTATTAAGAATAAAAAATTATAACTTTAATAATTAAATAGTCAACATGTTATTAGAAAAACTATATTTTGTGTACATTCTTACTTACTCATATATCATTATTTTTATACATAGATAAATAACTTGCAATTTAAACCAAATGTTAACATAAAAAGTATTGAAGTTTACTTTAGTTTAAAATAATAAAAGTATGTTTTTGAAAAAACGTTGATTTACGAATAGTTAATTATTCGTTGTTTTTTTTTAGTTTATATTTCATTCATTATAAATACATTTAAAGCCAAAGGTTATAAATACTTTGTTACAAGTAATTGTTTAGTTTTTTAGTAAATATAAATTGTAAACTTTATTTAAAAATGGTAGTAAAAATGTAAAACAAGGCTGATTAATATTAGATTTGATAAGATCTCTGAAGTTCTATTCTCATAATAATAACTTTAATTTAGAATGTAAGTAAGTATGATTTAATAAAAATATCTAAATGTTATCTATTGTGCTATTATTTCATATGCATGCATATAGTAATTTCCTTTTTGATTATTAAAAACATTCGCTAAATATTCGCATAATTTTTGCGAATGCGAATGCGAATGCGAATATTGAAAAATATGCGGATATTCGCGAATGCGAATGCGAATGCGAATATTCGTTACATCACTACTCTGTATAGGCCATTTTGATGTGGTTCCACTCCGCGTTGACAGAAATAGTGGAGTCTGGTTCGAGAACGTAGAAGCGATTTCGCAGCTCTAACCGAAAGGCTTCGGTTATGTCTGGGCCCCGCAGCTTGTTGACCTCAAATCGTTTTCCTACCCTGGACGTCGAGCTGGCAGCATGAGCTACCACTACTTTGAGCCGCACCTCGGCTACGACTAGATGGTGGTCGCTGTCGATATCCGCGCTACGACGGTTGCGGACGTCGAGCAGTGATGAGCGCCATTTGGAGCTGCTGGCAAGGTGGTCGATTTGGTTCTTAGTGATTCCATCGGGTGAGTTCCATGTGTACTTATGGTGGTCTCCATGTATAAAAAGCGTGCCTCCGATGGTCAGGTCATTATCCTGGCAGAACTCCACAAATCTCTCCCCGTTCCCGTTCCGTATTCCCATCCCGTGTGTACCCATGTGTCTTTGACAGCCATCGTTGTCTGTGCCAACCTTGGCATTCAGGTCTCCCATGACGATTACTATGTCCTGTTTGCGGATGTTTTTCAAGGTCAGGTTGAGTGAACTATAGAAATCGTCTTTGTCTTCCTCTGATGCCGGGTTTGTAGGCGCATAGCACTGACCTTATCTTGCGGGCGGTTATCTTGCGGGATTTGCTGTTAAACCGTGCTGTGATGATTCTCTCTGAGATGGGTTTCCAGTCCAGTAGGCTCTTCTTTGCGGCGTCAGAAAGGAGGAATCCCACGCCGGTTTCACGTACGTCCGCTTCGTCTTCCTTCCCGGTGTAAAGAAATGTAAGGCCCCTGGACGTTCTCAGTTCACCGAATCCGTTTCTGCGCACTTCGCTGAGACCGAGTATCTGGAGTTTGTATCGCAACATTTCTGTTTCTGCTTGGGCTAGTCGGCTATCTTCGCTCAGTGTTCGCACGTTCCAACAAGCAATTCGTGTCCGTATTTTCATGCCAAAGGTCGTCGTAGTTTGATCGGTCCGGTTTTGCACTGCTTCAGTTTCTTTAATCTTTTATGTTTAGGTAAGCGAGTGATTAGCCCACTATACCCTAGCCCACTGGTGGGGCTGCCACCTTGGAGCCTGTGGGCGTGCTCGGGTTTCGGCTATCTTCGCTCAGTGTTCGCACGTTCCAACAAGCAATTCGTGTCCGTATTTTCATGCCAAAGGTCGTCGTAGTTTGATCGGTCCGGTTTTGCACTGCTTCAGTTTCTTTAATCTTTTATGTTTAGGTAAGCGAGTGATTAGCCCACTATACCCTAGCCCACTGGTGGGGCTGCCACCTTGGAGCCTGTGGGCGTGCTCGGGTTTTTTCTCGGGTTTCCTCCCTGATGAGGTTGGTTCTGTTTTGAGGCGCAGAAGACTCGCCTTTCGCCCTGCACCTTCAGCTTAGCTGCACCTCGTGGTGGCGGCCACGCGATTGCGCGGTGCAGCAGGTCCCAGGAGGGACGGCGGGGACGTTGATGACTCGGACTGGCCAGGGCTCTGCTCAAATTCGGTGTTCCACCAGTAACACAGCAGATGGTTTCTTGGCATTTTATAGATGATGCTGGTCTCACATCCAGCGTTTCCCACCAAGACCGTACCCTGGCTTAACCCCCTCCCCCCCCCTCACATACGATACGACACCGGTACATTGTTACTCATTTTCTGCGAAAGCTGTTCTTTAGCCTGCTGCCTCTGATTTGGATCGATGGTTCCCCGCAAAATTTCAGTCAGCTTCCTTGTATCAATTTTTTTGTAATTATCATGAAATTACAAAATAAATAATTTTTCTCCAAGGGCACAAGCTGCCGCCGGGCGTGGAAAAAAGATGGTTTGTCTAATCTGATGACGAATGAATATAATATCATATATATATGTCGGAGACGGTCATTAGTACGGACACTAAACGAGACGCAAGCGCGCCATCTGGTGGCGTTTCCGGTGAAACAACATTTTGGCGCGCTTGGCAGAGTCGTGGTGGTCAGCGTGGCATACGCAGAGCTCAGTCTTCGTTGAGTTGTCGTGTTGCACACATCTCGAAACTGCCCTACGTCACGTCTAGTGTACCTAGTGTTATTGCCTAGTGTTGTAGTACCGTTGTAGATCCATATTGTAAAGTGTGTAAAGTGTCTTTTGAAATTAAATTGTAAAGGTTCTTCTAACCTAACAGACAGGCATGTGTTGCTGGGGAGTTTGTTCCGCCACTTCTTCTCCCCAGCCAAAACACATCGGAAGTGGCGAAGGGCGGGCGTTTTGGGGGCTGTCTTTTGTTCTGACTAATTTGAATAAACGTTTTTGAGTTTTGAATTCTTTTTGAGTTATCTCTTTGTACGATTACCCTAGCTGATGTCGGGCAATAGTGCCATCCTGATGTTTTGCCCCTATCCGACATATATGTGATATTCAATTGCAACCCTATGTAATGTGCAACATGGGTAAGTAATGAATCTAGTAAATTGGACCGCTCATGGGACACCTTATACGTCACGACGATTTTATCAAAAACATCGTGGAAGGGAAGGTCGAAGAAAGAGAGGAAGGGGTCGTCCAAGATATAGCTACATCAAGCAAATTAAAGAAAAGGTGAAGGTTGTGACGTATAAGGAAGTTCAGGAGTTGGCGCTAGAGAGGTGTAAATGGAAGGAGCTGCACCGACAAGAGCTGGGCTCTTAAATTAATGATGATGAAAAGAGTTTACAAAATTATATAATACTACTTAGGTATATAGTCAATAAGACGACCTGGCACCACAAGCAGCACCCGTTCACGAGCATAACGCGAGGATCAGCCATCGCCCCCTCGCACATTTTTTAGGGAGGGAGGCAACCCGACCGCCGACGCTACCGTAAGCAGTGCCGTCTAAAGCTTTGGTTTACTAGGAAAGCGGTGCCGTCATATAGCGGCCGTAATGCAGCGGTGAATGACGTCACTAGAACGTTGTCTATGTAAACGAAATGGGGCGGTTTCCTAGAGAGCGGTAACGTACACCGTAACTTCAAAAAGCGGTGCCGCCATTTGCATGACGGCCGTCTTGACGGTGTCAGATTGTTTGGTGAACGTTTTTATTGAAAGCGGTGAAGCTTTTTTAATCCGTATTTGTGTTTTTTTTTCCGAACAACGTAAAAAATGAGTTCCAACTCTTGGAGCAGCGAGGACGACGAAATTTTAATAGATTTCGTTCGTATTCACGAAGCAATAAATAATATGAAAAGTAAAGATTATAGAAAAAGTCAACTAAAACAAAATTGGTGTCGTGAAAGAACAATGCCCACTTCCCATACATTGAAAAACCTGATAGTGAAAGTATATGTATAGCTATAAGATATAGTAGAAATAATTCCTATAAGTTTAGAAAATAATGTATTAAATTCATTTTGGCGATTTAAACGCCACAAATTCCGAAAAATATTAATGTTTATTTTTAGGTTAGGATTTGCTGTCACCAGAAATGATAAAAACAAACGTGTATGAACATATTAATAACGCTCGAAGTTTATTCTAAAATAGGAATATCTTTTACCTAACTATATCTTTTCTACTTTATTAATTCCTTGAAACCAATAATTGTAAATCAATGTTAAAACTCAATGATTGCCACTATAAAATGAATGTCGAGTTGAGAACTGTTGTTCTCCATGACACATTACCTATTTATTTGGTAAACCAACATTGTTAACAGTTCATTTAACCCACATTTATAAGACTAAAAAATTAGTTAAATAAAGTAAATAAAACACTATGTTACAATGGAATAGTTTATTAATACTCATCATTATCATCAAGTTCTCTTATAACTACGTCATCCAGAAATGCTGCTGGAGCAGATATATTGTCTTCGTACCTAGCCCAACCAAGGTACCACACTACCGTCATCACGTGAGCGCAACATCCAATGGTTCGTCGACCGACCAAACAATTGCAACAATATTCAACAATCCCAGCTCTGCCAGGCACATTATTTTCTACTAAAATATAGACATAGTATTGTTTTCTTGAAATGTGCCTGGATTTAATTTTTCCTCTTATTAACGTTTTATCACCACTTCCTCTAAGATTATATTGAGAAAAGTCTTGTGTATCCCTACATACTTCTATTCGATATGATCCATGAAATCTAATATGTTCTCCATAGTATGACCTTGCTTGTCTTATCTGGTAAGTACCTAGAGCAAATAATATTAATTCGCTATAACTTAATCTAGGAAACAAAAATAAGTTATCTCGGTCAGCAGTTATACTCTGAAAAGCAGTGGACCTTCTATTCATGTTAAGTTGTTCAACTAACAAGGCTAAATTATTTTCAAAATTAATTCGCTGTCTTATAATTGTAACTATCTCATTAGCTTCATTTCGGTCCTGAAAACGAACACCAAATCTATTTAGTAAACTAGCAGCTATTTGGAAATTCTGCATCATGTTTGGGACAGATTTATTAAAATAGTCTTGCCTCAGGAGCTTGAAATCTCTTTTAAAGTGTCCATTAACTGCCTCAACCACCCAACGACATATAGTCACACAGCGGCTCTGGTTAGCTTGCTGTGTTGTTAATTGGTTTTCACCTTCTAATAGAGAATCAGGCATGTATGGCCGGTAATTGCAACCTTCCAGCATTCTTATGGAATCTCGGAATCCCCTATCCAAAATGAACACATCATTTTCTTGAAAATATATATTCTTAAAGGAGCGTTTTCATCATCAAAGAGGGAAATCATAATGTCGGCATCGGATGTGGTAGCCTTGTATGGACCGAAACAATCAAGGATGTAACCATCACATGCCACAAATAAAAATGGCTTTAATAGATTTTTATATTTATGTAATGAATATGTATCCTTTTGGAAGGAGTAATTTGAACTTTTATTTATATTTATGTATGTACCGTCACAAATAATAATAGCATTTGTGAAGTTTTCATTGTATATACCATTTGGTATTGTAAGATTATGATTCATTAGATTTTCTCTTGATATGTGAGTAATACCTAGGTGCATAGGTACAAAATCTTGAACCAGGATTTCCCTGCTTTTATTCATTAGCCGCTCTAATGTACTACGCGGTACATCTAATAATGTAGATAAGCGAACATCTGATTCACCGGTCCTCATTTTTATTAGCAATGCAGCTAATCCTAAAAGGCCTTTGTGCATCCTTTGTATGCGAGGAACTTCACTAACAAGGGTGAAAAAATCTTGTTTAGACCTTCCAGTCCAAAAGAAAAATATGTTATCCTCAATTTCCTGGATAGCTTCTACATTTGTAAAATCAAGGTAAGGCTTGAAAGCATTAACAAATGAAAAAATATGTTCAACTTGTTGTAAAGTAAATGTTCTAATGCTATTACTTGAATTGTACAGATTACTCCACTGGTTACTTAGTCTATGTTCTGTACAAACACGGCTGTGCACAGGGATATAATATTGATATGTACTGAGTATTGTTGCTCTAAATGAATCTGCCATATTGTGCAAATTAATATTATTACATTGAGGGAAAAGGCAGTGAGAAGCAGTATTTGCTGCCCGTCTATAATTTTCCAACATTATTTCACTAGGTGCAACTACAGAAGGCAGATCTAGACTTTCATGAACTGGTTCAGCAGTGATTAGCTCAGAGTCACCTGTTTCAACTTGAACTTCTTCAGTAGTAGCAACTCCACGGGCATCATCAGCATGCTCAATACGTATGGCAGCACGCTTGCAACTCATCCAGCATGCATGGCATATTCTATCAGATGATGATATCTATGAAAAAAAACATTGAATTAATATCAGGTATTTTATGTATTAATATAAAAAGACATGTCACTACCAGAGTACAAAAAAATAGAGTAAGTTATCTTCATAGAAACGCACCGCGAGCGGCAAGTACGTCACGCACGCACACTTTGATAGGGATTATCAGTGCTAGCCACGGCCCGCACTGATATTCCCTATAAAAGTGTGCGTACGCGACGCGTTAATACTATGGTGCACACATACAAGCCGTTCTATGAAGATATCCTACTCCCCTTGTACTCTGTCACTACATTCAGGATCAAAAAACAATAATACCTATTATTTTCATGATAAAGTATTATTATGTACATTATTTTTTATTTGTGGTTATAACTATTACAGCACAGGTCAATCACTGACAGTTATGATCATTTTTATCAAGAAGAAATATGATAATAAACAATATAGAAACATAAATAGGTACCTGACGTGGCGCAATTCTTGTTTGTATAACAGCATTAATCTGTCTTTGCTCTTCTGAAGGATTGTCAATAACAATAGCATGGCTCTGACGATTAAGTGTAGACCATCCACAAATACTGCACACTTGTCTACGTCCAAGTTGAGATGACCCAGAAGCTTGAGCACCATCACAGCTTGTTGTTAATTGCTGGTTTATGCTCCTCATGAGGAGTTCATTACAAGGTTCACAAATGTAATCGTCCTCAGTAATCTGAAATAGGATACTCAATATAAACTTCTTTCCAATACAATTATAAACAAATAGCTTAATACCAGCAGGGTTATATTGATGAAATAGTTTCACATTAACAATATACACCAGTTCAAAACTTTTTCGAACAGTTGCTTATCTTATGTCACACATTGTATAGGAGCTTTGTGTGATTCTCATATATTTTTAGATTAAAAATAATAAGCATAAAATACTTACAATTACTGGTGATATCCACTCGCTAAGTAACGAAATAACCCTTGTGTTCAGCTCTTGAACGAGATAACGTCGGAACGTATTTATACAGACATTGCAGTTTATGCAAAGTATACGTCGACTTGCTGATGGCGGCATTGTCAACCAATTGTCAACAAGGCGGATTTATAACGGTGTCAGGTATGGTAAGCAAAGGTCGTCAGATGAGGAAGATATCGGCGTCAAGGGGTGGTAAATAGGGTCGTAATAAGAAGAAACACACACGAAATAGCACAGTACACAACGAAACGCAAGCGCAACAACGAAGGACTGCGCCCAAAGAGTAAAGTAATATATAGGGAAAAGAGAGCCCTCTTGCGTGATAATCATGCAAACCTATTTGTCAATGCGCCATCTCTCTCTAAATTGGCCCCGAACTACCTACATAGCTATAGCTATAAAAATATATATGCATCATATTCATAACATTTTCTATTAGGGTAAATAGCACCATGTAACTATAACATTGGTTATCGTTATAGTTACATTATGCTACTTACCCTAATAGAAAATGTCATCGTTAATATAGTAAAAGGTCGAAGGAAAACAAATAATTATTATGTATTATTACTTTTTATACGCGTGTACGCAGAATGCAAAAACCGCCATATTGATATTTTGTTATGATCGATGATCGGTTTTGTTAAGTTACTTGGAATACTGACACCAGGTCTTTTTAGATTAAAATTGATATTTGTGCTTTTTCAAACCGTATTTAATTTATTCGCCTATTTTATCTTTTTTTTAAGTGTCTAATATTTTCCTCATACTTTTCTCTAATTAATATTGCATAAATAATTTTATATTGACAAACAAAAACGATTATAGTGTAGTGCCATCTGTTGGTAATTTAAAGTATCTTTTAGATAGTAAATAGTTTCCGGGCCAAATAAAAGGTGGCGACTCTTCATTCACTTAGCTGTCAAAATGTACGGAGTGTCTCCCCCCTGACTGCGCCGATGCAAATCACAGAACTGTCAACTGTCAATCAAATGTCAAAAAATCCATTTCACTTGCGGCCACTAAATGAAACACTGCATAATTAATTTAATTTAATTATTGTGTTATTTATTAAATAATTTATTTTATCCCATGACTAATAAATAAATACTTACTGATCAAATTAATCGTGAAATAACCATAAAACTCAGAAACACAGTTAAATAAAGTCAAGCAGCAAAGTGTAAAATGGAACGTTTTAAAGAAGGATGATTTGGATGCGTTCAAAATATGTTAATACGTTATGCCATAGAAAAAATGTTACGTGATTAAATGTTAAAAAACTTTTTTTCCTGCGTTTCTTCTAATATTGTGATAAGCGTAATCAATACACAAAACAATAAGCTACATTTTAATATTTATTTCATTTCTATACATAGTCAGGTCAAAAACATTGTTCTTTGAGAAATAATTAATAAAACAGGTTAGTAAGTATAATACAACTAAAAAAAAGTTTATGACGGTGTGTTAAAACGGCTGTGGAACTTTCCACATGTCATCACCGTAAAGACGACCGTCTATTTGCGTCCGTAATATTACGGCCGCTATATGACGACACCGCTTTCCTAGGAAACCCATGCTTAAGGGAGCATGACGTACTCACTGCTACACAACTCAATATCAAGATCAATTATCGCTAAGTAGTGTTCCATATTTAGTGTAATCCAAAGCAAAAAAATAAATAAAAAAATGGCATACAATATGTATATTTTAACGACGGACTTATTGAAGGAGGGTGGTCAGTGTTCGATTCTCGTCCCAAATATGTAAAAAAACTATGACCTTAATTTTTCATCTAATTGTCCGATAAAATACAGTACCTATTCATGGACACAGAGCGCAAAGCGAACTCGGGTCTCGGTATTCAAATGAAGAATATTGGGATATGGTTTGTGCCTACGCGTTATCAAATGATCGTGTGCGAGCTGCCATTAATTTGTACAGAGAAATGAACATACCAACATGACGGAGCACCCGCGCACTATCAGGTGCGCGTACGTGAGTACCTAAACATTTATTTTGGTGACAAGTGGATAGGTCATGGCGGGCCCGTGCCATGGCCCGCACTTGCAAAATCTCACTCCGCAAGACTTTTATTTGTAGAGTAAGGTAAAAAAAATGTTTATTCTATGGAGTACTCCAATCGCGAAAATTGAAGGAACGAATAACGGACGCATTTAACAGTGTGAGAAGTGATCCGTGCTTCCTTAACCGAGTCAAACCGAACAAACGACTTTCAAGGAATTTATATGCTCAACTAATTGCCTTTCCACGTCAGGCGGGAAGGTAGCTTTCCAACAGCCAAGGCCTTTTGAGTTCGACTTCAAAGTTTTATTAAGGGTTAGCTAACTTAGGGTTAGCTATTCATCATTTTGACCCTTAGAGCTGCATTCTTTGAGGAAAAGTTGAGGGCTACGTTGAAAGAATTGGAAAACAGCAAAAACCTGTGTAAACAGCTGCTACAAGAACGGGATGATAGCGAAGCGGTAGAAGTTAAGGTTATTGTAGACAAGAACACTGAACTTAAGAACCAGTTGGCTGAATTACGTATTGAACATATGGATGTACTTGACCAAAATCAACATTTAAATCAACTTGTGTCAAACATGCAAGAGTGCAGTGACACACATGAACTGGCTTTAAAAAGGATCTCTGAGCTGGAATATGAGCTAAGCCGAGCTCACAACACCATCACACAGTTGGAGTCTGCAAAGTCCAGTGAACGGTCTGCGAACACTTGCAGTCTGTACAATGAGCTTGTTGGTAGTGCGTCCGGTTCTCTTAGTAACCTGCCAATGTTAACAATTGACTTGACCAACGATACTTTAGTTCAGAATAAAATTACGTGTAATACACATAATAAAATTAAAAAATATTTAAAAATGAGTAGGGTAGTGAAAAAACTTAACGTCCCCACTCAGAGACATTTAATGATTACTTAAGTCACTCCTTAGTGACCGAATGTCATACAAATCCTTCACTAAGGAATGGCTTAAGTAACCATTAAATGTCTCTGAGTGAAAGAAAACTTTGAAAAAGTTCACAGTTTTTAAATCAAATAACATCTTAAGAAGGAAAAACATTAATTTAATGAAGGAGTTAAATAATTGTGAAAATGAATTGAACATTAACATTACAGGACTATATATGACAGTGACATTCGACGTTTGCAGGATGAACTTTGGGTTAAAGAAAATTCCATTAGGGATATTTTCCATAGAAGCTTCACAGCAGGACTTAACAAAGCGTTTGCAGGAGGCCTGTGAGTTGGTGGACTTAGTAATTCATAATGCTGAGAAGTATGACTTGCTCACAAATAAGATCTCTTGAAGCTGTTCATGCCTCCCAACATCTGAGGCCCACAGTTTAACACCCCCCCAAGCATCACAGAGTGTGTCATCCCCACAGGAGGCCCAAATTGTCACAACCCTTGCCCCCCAATTAAAAGTATGTTCTGTCAAGGCTACAAGTATGAGCAATAGCAATGTAACATATATTTTTTCAGATAAGTTTGGTCAAGGCATTGGTAGTATTTTCAATCAGTGTTCGCATCGTCATGTAATAAATCACTGTGTACCTGGTGCTAGTTTTAGCCACTTAAAGCAAAACATTAAGTTGTCTAAGCTCATCCCGGGTTCAACTGTAATATTAATTTATGGGGATAGCTTGGCAGTAAGTAGAAAAGACTTATTAGATTATGTAAATCTAATAATAAATTTAAATGACATTTGTTAAAATAAATATCTTGTTTTTAATCATCTTTTATTTTCACTTTAATATTACCTAGGACGTACATTATTACTTATTACTTAATATTTTAATATGCAAAGAACACAGAAAAACGTGGCGAAGAGAGAGAACCTTGACAATAGACAACAGAGTGATACCATAACTAATACAGAAGAAATATAAATGTACCACAGATACTAACACGCCTCCTTACATTTATATTTCTAAACATTACCACAAAGTTTCTTACAATAGTTATACCTAATCAGTTTACAAACTTTTAACTACTTTAAATTTAACATTTCTCTAAATTTAATGAATTTAACATTTCCCAAAGCTTTTGTAAATATATCAGCAATATTATTTTCAGACTCTATTTTTACAACATTAATTCTTCCTTGCTTAACATTTTCATGTATAAAATGATAATGAACTTCAATATATTTAGAATTCTTTGTAAAGTTTCCATATTTTGAAGTAGCTACAGCTCCTGAATTATCTTCATAAATGTTAACTGGTGTACAAACTTTAGTAAAGACTTCATTAATTAACAATTCACAACACTTCCGTCCGCGCACGCGCGAGCGCAAGCAGTGTTTCGAGTTGCTCCGTTACTAATATTCTTTGCCAGTTACAACAAGAATCGTATATACACGAAATTTTACCTCACGTTAGCGTATAAGCTAATGGTGGAGTTGTGATAAAAACATCTTCGCAACTATCATCCAAAACGAAGAAAAAACAACAAAAACAATTTACTTAAGACTGCGCCGAGCGAACACAGCGCGCGGAAAATAGGTATTTACTGCGGCGCGCTAGTTGTGTGCGTCGTTACGCACACAACGACAAGTTCGCTCGGTGGCCGCTTGCGTTGCATGGCAGAAGTGAGTAAGTCAGAATTTTTAGAATTTGAGTGACTGAGTGTAACTTAGAGTTTTTAAATTTTGAGTGTATTGAGTGAATTGAAAAGACGAATAATGAATATTTTGACGGTTCTGTGTAGGTACATAAATCCGATTAATAAAACTAATCCTGTTAATATTATGAACGTGAAAGTTTGTTTGGATGAATTTTTGTTACTCTTTCACACGAAAACTACTGAACGGATTTGAATGATATGATGAAAAAAAGACGAAGTTTTTGGATTTTTCGAAAATCACCTCCCAAGTTACTGTAATAGGATACAGTTATCGGCACGGATATTGGGCTATGACCTTCACCTGCGCAGAAGCGATTTATTGGTTTATTGCCTTATGTGTACAGTGCGCAAAGCGATCCCCACTCTTCCGCCGAGAACCGTGCCGTGCCGATAACTATATTCAAGTTTAAAAGGGTAGATCTTTAACCGCTGAACGTACGAACGAACGGTTTGGTAGGTGAATAAGTAGGTAAGATATATGGGTAGGTTGTTGTAATAAAACCAATCTGTAATAAAAAAATCTTTAATTTAACCTGACGTAAAACAACTTGATAAGAATTTTACAAAAACATACTTAAAGCGCAGAAACGTGGTTAATTTATTATACAGGTTGTACCGAAGAGTTGTAGTTTTTTTTAATAAAAATTGAGAAATCAAAGGCATTAATAAATTTCAGAAAAAATAATGTTGATTTTCCAAATTTGTCATCAGCTGACCAAAATTTGTGTGAGAATACATAAAAAGAAACTGTAAAAGACACAAGAATGTATCAACCTCATTCAAAAAGTTATTTCCAACCACAAAGATAGGTTATACAAAAAAATGCACATTTGCATCTCGGACTGAAGACTGAACTTAACTTACGAATGTTGGTGCATAATTTAAGAATGTGTTCATGTGATTTATGACGATAATTTTCGTTTATCTTTTTGATTGATTGCATCAAGAATATATTTAGGTTCCCTGATATCCATTTGCCTATCTAACCGAGAATCAAGAATTTCAGGCAGTAAGCAATCAAAATAAAAAGCTTTCAATTTCTCTTCCATTTTACACCAAAATTCTTTATCTTCCTCAATTAGTTCAACCTTCATGTCTACTTCAGTCCAAACGGCAAATATACATGTTTTTCTTTGTGTAATGTGAAGTTGTCCTTGTGCTTGGAAGTACCAATCATGATTTTTATTTAGATTGATATTACCTTCCTTGTCTCTTTTCCAAAAAATAATTTTCTTTTCTCTTATGCCATCGTCAACACTCATGTCTCTGGCTGAATAAGGACAGTTAATTTCCACAAATTTGTCCTCTTCTACAATACCATCCGGACTTGCTCCTAAAAATGGTAAAAGATTTTAAAACTTATGTCAGATTCGCAATCGCGACCCCCAAAAACCTATGACGTGATACCCATATCGAATGTTTGACAAAAACTAGCATCCGCCATCTTGAATTTTAAAATTAATGTCAGATTTGCAATCGCCGCCCCCAAAAACCGAACCGTAGGGTAAGGTGGCCAACAGTGAACCACTAAAAGTTTAGACGCTCAGAAATCCATTCTATGTGACTGTAACAAAGATCTTTTTTGATAGATTACTTTGTGTCAAATATACTTTAAATCTGTATATCAAATTGAGCATTAAACTTATTAGAATAGCGAGAATTCATATTTTTTTAAATTCGAGAAATGGTTCACTGTGTACAATCCTAAGTACACACTAAACCAGGGGGTAGGTCTACAGTGAACCATAGGGTATACAGTGAACCACCGCATATAAGTTGTATTTTGATGTTTAAAAAAATAATAAAAATTGACAATATGAAATGAACTTTATTCACCAAAGTGTCTAATACTATAAATGTATACAAAGTAGGCGTTATAAAAGTATAAAGAGTCATATTTTTATTTACTTCTTCTTATTTAGATTTTTGTAGTCAACATTAGTTTTATTTATAACAATATCAAATAAACTTTAACAATCAACGAGTTTTTTAGACTTGAGCAAGTTTTAATAATTATTATAAAACTTACTCTATGAGATCCATCGTAAAATAAACTTAATTTTAATCAGTCTTCAATTATTTTAATCAATATAAAACTTTTTATTCTTAAAGAAAATAATCAACAAAAAACTAAAGCAATTCTTAAAGAAAATAATCAACAAAAAACTAAAGCAATTCTTAAAGAAAATAATCAACAAAAAACTAAAGCAATGCTGAGAGTGACAAAATCAATATGGAAAGTTCAGTAGTGCTAGGTTAACTGCAAAGGACAATGGGCAGATTGGTATACCCCACCAATAGCAATGTCATATATATCATTGCATAGGCCTTTTTATGTAGAACAACATTTACTATGACAGCTTTGCTGAAATGTTTGTCCGTTCTGAGATATTAGATCAAAAACTGTGCAAAAGTTAGAACTAAGTAATCTATTGATAACTCAAGTTTTTAAAGGAAAATCTAAGTACTACCAAGTGTAAGTCTTGTAAGTGCTATCTGCTGTGCCCGTTAGGGTCCATAATTGTTACTATTATGTAGCATTTCAACCTTTTATTGTATCAACTGGATTTTGGGCGTAATGAGAAACCGCACCAATAGCAAAGTCATATATATCGTTGGATAGGTCTTTTTAATTGGAACAATATTTACTATGACAGCTTTGTTCTATTGTTTGTCCGTTATAAAAGGTTGAAATGCTACATACCTAATAGTAACAATTATGGACCCTAACGGGCACAGCAGATAGCACTTACAAGACTTACACTTGGTAGTACTTAGATTTTCCTTTAAAAACTTGAGTTATCAATAGATTATTTAGTTCTAACTTTTGCACAGTTTTTGATCTATATCTCAGAACGGACAAACATTTCAACAAAGCTGTCATAGTAAATATTGTTCTACATAAAAAGACCTATCCAATGGTATATATGACATTCCTATTGGTGGGGTATACCAGGTCCCATATATTTGTGCCCATTGTCCTTTATATGTATTTTGGCGACGGCTACTACCATCGATTTTGGGGGTAGGCAATATAAATTTAATATCATTCTTCGTGACCCCGGCCATATCTGGTTCAAGAGGCTCAGCGAATTTGTAGTAAACTTTGCTCTTCAATTTTAAATAGGAGACATAATAGTCATAGCCTGGTTCATTAGACTCTTCTAGAATTTTTCCAACATAATAATATTTCTTCTTCTTTTCTGTTTCTATTAAAATAATAACAAAATCACCCACCTTAGGGTTTCTTAGTAGAGGTTGCGAAATAACTTCATCGTCCAGTATCATTTCATCGTCTTCACTGTCACTAAAAATGGTCCCTCCAGAAGAAGAGCCGCTCATATTAAAAGTTTCTTCAGTACTACTGGTATCATAATTTGTTATTTTTTCTACTTTTACTGGTTTTCTTACTTTTTGTATTTTATTCGGTTTTTTTTCTTTGAACAGGTCACTTTTCTTTACTTCCTTCACTTGTTTATTTCTCTTTTCTGCTATTCTATCCTTTTCAGGGGTATCAGTAGCTATCATACTTTTCCCCAAAGGCCTGCGTCTTTTGTTCTGTCGAGGTCCTGCTTTCAGAGGATCTCTTAACATTTTTGGTGTTATAAAACATTTTACCTCTTTAGAAGTTGAGGCTTGGGGTCCCAAGATTTCTTTTGGAAATTGTTGGGATAGCACGTCTTTAATGTTTGCATCCGCTTCCGGTTGTGGATTATTGTTAACAACGGTTATCACCGATGAAGCTCGAACTTCAATGGCTTCTTCAATTTCTTGTGATGGTATTGATAACAAAATTGAAGGTGAGATTGGCTCATTTATTTCGTCTTCTATGTCTGTTGTAGAATTATTTTCCTTGCCTGGTTCTGGTCTGTCAGTGACTGAGCTCGGCAAAAAATCCTCTTCTGTAAAAACGGAATTGTCATATGGAAAGATCCCACATTTCTTAAAGGCGTTGGTGATATTTATTGGCGTCATTGCCTTCAGATATGCCTTTCCTACACACTTAGCTATGTGGTAGATAGTAAGTGTTTGGCCTGGATTTTGAAGCAGCCACGAATCGACCGCGGCGTTATAATAAGTTTTAAAGGGTCCATTTAGGCCTACGTCTAAGGGCTGAAGTTTTGCAGTAGTGTGCGGTGGAACAGTAAGAATTGTAACTCCAGAAGATTTAGCAAGGTCAAGAGCTTCCAGTGAAAGATGGCTTTCGTGATTATCAAGTATTAACAGGGCGGGATTTTGTTTTGATGCACAGGTGTGCTTTACAAAATGCTGCATAACTTCTACGAATATCTCTGCATTCATCCAGCCAGTAGACGCAGCTAGACCAAGTGTGCCAGGAGGCGCACCATGAAGCATATGCGATTTAAAGTTTTTCCTGGGAAAAACCATGGCTGGAGGCAAAGCCTGGCCGGATGCGGAAACTATACAGCACGTGGTTACTAATACGCCCCTTTCACCACTTGTAACTTTACATACATTGCTTCTCTTTGGTGCTAAGACTTTTTGCGGGCGTTGCACCGTTGTAGTTGAAGTTTCGTCGAGATTGTAAAGACGAGTTCCGTTCCCAAATCCTGGATATCGCTCCATGGCTATTTTTAAGTTCTCAAAAAATCGATTTACATTCGATTTATTGAACGCTGTAGCCCGTGCCAAGCTGCATGCTTCGGGCTTTCTTAAGCTCAACTCACTGTGTCGTTTTTTAAAAGACCTCAACCAATCAACTCCAGCTATTTTGTTTTTCACCCAAGAGGGCGGAACCTTAAGGTTATTGGCCGTCCCCACTTGATATGCCAATCGCCGAGTGTCTTTTGCAGTAAGCCCATAGAACATAAGGGCGCATTCGCTGATATAGTTTTTTAAAATTGTTTCCTGTTCATGTGTGAACACCGCATTCACTTCGTAATTTGGAACAAATCCTGCTTCGTCATTTAATTCGTGCCTTTTCACATATCTTCTGAGTGTAGAATATTTTAAATTACATTCAACCGCAGCCTTGTGAATGCTCCTACCATCTTTTACAAGTTGGATAGCTTTCTGCATATCTTGTGCACTATGTCCCCCAATTTTTCTTTCTAGCTTCTTTGTTCGACCCATTCTGAAACAAAGTAAAGGTAATTAGCAACCAAAAATACTTCAATAGCATAGGTACACAGTGAACCTCGCGTGAACCATGGTTCACTGTGTACCTGCCCGTTTTGGTCCACTGTGTACTACTTACGTTTTTATACTTTTAAGGTTATATTTTTAAGTAATCGGTTCAATACAAAATAATATCAGTATGTCTAAACGTTGCATAAATAGTTCCTTTGCAAGTGTGTATTAACAGTGGCGGCCCTAGGGGTGTGCGAACTGTGCCTTCGCACAGGGCCTCGCGCTTGGGGGGGCCTCGCGCTACAACCCACACTAATATAAAAAAAATATAATTAAAAAATACATATATATATCTGGTCCAAGAAATAAAATATTTTTCTTTATTTATTTCTTATTCATTCTGCGTTTACTTTTTGAGTTCTCAATTTAACAAAAAAATTGGAACACCAACGTAACAAAAACAACTGGCTCTCGATCCAGTCACGGATTCTTTTTATTTGTGCTTAATTCCGAGTTTAATTTGAGAGTCCTTAAACAAACAATTTAAAAAAATTCGCGCTCGCTACGCTCGCGGCTGTTCGCTTGTCAGTACCGTTCATTCCAACATGATTAGAGTTCTTTTATGTCCCAAAACTCAAAAATTTTCGCGCTCGCTACGCTCGCGGCTGTTCACTTGTCAGTACCGTTCATTCTAACATGATTAGAGTACTTTTATGTCCCAAAACTCAAAAATTTTCGCGCTCGCTACGCTCGCAGCTGTTCGCTTGTCAGTACCGTTTATTCTAACATTATTAGAGTACTTTTATGTCCCAAAACTCAAAAAATTTCGCGCTCGCTACGCTCGCGGCTGTTCGCTTGTCAGTACCGTTCATTCTAACATGATTAGAGTACTTTTATGTCTCAAAACTCTAAAATTTTCGCGCTCGCTGCGCTCGCGACTTCACCTTGCACCGTTCTTTAATATACAAGTTTAGGTGCTTTAGTGACCCAAAGCTCAAAAATTTTTGCGCTCGCTACGCTCGCGGGTGCCTTATTTTCCACTTTTTTTATTTTTTTCATCCTTTTTTAGCCGAACCTAGAAGGTAGCGCCGCTTGTAAGTCCTTTTATTAACAAGAAAATAACTCCTAGCTCACAACAGACTTTTCACGTAGGACAAAGGGCCTCGCATAGACCTGCCGCACGTAGCCTCGCAATGGCTAGGGCCGCCGCTGTGTATTAAGTAGTAAATTCAAAACAACAACGAGAATGATCTAGAAAAAAAAAATGTACTTGCATACCTTTCAACTTTTTTTGGCGCAAAACACAAAACACCTCACAGCGCGACTGTTTTCGGCGGAAGCGCGCCGTCGACTGGGGAATAACTATCGTGGCTACAAACAGGTTTAATCATGTTCGTAGCACGGAATGGCAACGTCGCGTTTACGAGATATGAGTGGTGGGTCACTGTGTCCCACTGGTTCACTGTTGGCCACCTGACCCTACTGATTAGAAACATCACAGCCGCAAACAACAGTGAGTCACACCAGCGCGAGCGCTCCTATTCGTCGATTGCGGGTGAGTCAGAACGCACGAAGCGACCCAAAGCTTTATGGTCACAAATGTAGCTTCTTATTCTGCTTGCTGTAACACCAGTGCAAAACAATCGCTAAATTCGCCTATTGCCACTGAGTCGAGGTAGCGTAGGGGTCAATCAAGTAGACTCCCGTCAACGTAGGTGCAAGTTCGAGCCTGAGTACCGGAAATATTTTTTTGCAAGTTTCTGTTGTGTGAGGTTTTACGTTACGTGAATAAAACACATGTCGTATAGTCGTAGATTGAAGCCCCTTTTTATTAAAATAACAACTATTTATAGCTCACAAATATCTTAACTCAGCAATCCTTTAGTGCGACTCAAATTATCATTGTATGTTGCAGCTAGTATGAAATTGTTACGGTAAAACTACTAATTCATACATTACACCTCCCCTCAAAAAGTTCACATCTCACCTCCCTTAAAAAGAAAAAAAAAAAAATGTGTCGCTCTAAAAAATAGCTGTTAACAAAATAACTAATTAAAAACAATAAAGGAACATTTTTTTTTTTTACATAATTCATATTGAGTCATGAAACAATTTTGTATTATTTTTATGCACAATGTACTCTCTATTATTTTTTAAATTTTTACATTTGAATCCAAATCTTCAATAACTTCAAAAGGTCCTTTATAAATTTTATCTAATTTATCGCCTACTTGGTTTTTTAACAACAATAAATCTCCTGGTTGATATTTAATTGGATTAATATTTTTATCAAAAACATATTTTCGATTCTGTTTACATTTCAAAAGATTTTGACGAGCATCTGATTGTGCTCTCTGTAATCTATATTTAAGTTCCAATGGATAATTTTCGTAATTATATAATGGTTCAATATATTGATTAAGGTTACTTGGTAAATTACATTGTTTTCCAAAGACAAGCTCGAATGGTGTATAATGTGTTTCGGAATGAACTGTAGTATTGTATGAGAAACACCAGTAAGGTATCCAATCACTCCAATTAGTTCTATTGTTACCAATCTGTATTCTAAGAAAAGCACCCAAACTTTTATGGCTATTCTCTAAGGCTCCGATAGTTTCGTGATGGTAAGGCGTAGAATTTAATTTCTTAATGTTTAATAATTTGCAAATCTCAGACATTGTGTGCGACATAAACTCTGTACCTTTATCTGTAATTATTTCTGTTGGTATGCCATATCTTAATATAAAATTATTAACCAATTCTTTAGCAACTATAGCCGTTTCTTTTGTTTTTAAAGGATACGCTTCTATGTACTTGGTTAAATCGCATTGTACTGTTAAAATATATTTAAAATTATAATCATCTAACTCTAATGGACCCATAAGATCCAAACTAATTCGTTCAAAAGACGTATTAGGCGTGGTTGTAATAACCATAGGCTGCTTAACATTCTTATTTGAAAACTTATTTACTTGACAATCTTTACATTTTCTGACATAATCTATGACGTCATTAGTTATTCCTGTCCAGAAATATCGTCTCTTTATATTGTTTAGCATCCTATTTACCCCAGCATGGCCACTTTTTTTTCATCATCATTTTTAATTCTTATGACATTTTGTATAATAAGAAACTTCGGTATATCAGAGATATTTTTCATTTCTGATAGCAAACATTTTATAAGACTTGTATTGTCTTTATCTTTACAAACAACGAGCTCTTTAATATTATATTTCTTACACAAACGTTCTAATTCTCTCGCTAACACTGGCATAGTAGATAACGATCGAGCTATTAGAAAAATTGACGATTTACTAGGTACGTAAATACAATTACCGGTATCACTAGAAATATTCAGTTTATTTATATTCGGGCGCCTACTGCATATAATTAATTCATTCATGTCCGACGGTTTTTTCAAAACTTCCACAATGTCAGGTTGATCAGGCCTGAGACATGTGGGAATATTCGAAGTAGATTCTGAACCACTAGCTAACTCAAGTTTTCTCTTTTGGGCACGAGTGAGGACTGAAACTACTTGTTCTCTCATTTCTTTCAAATCCTTTATTGACATCGGAAGCCGACTTAATGCATCTGCAGCTGCATTACTTCGACCACAAATGTATTCGATTTCAAAATCAAACTCTTCTAAACAAAGCCTAAACTTAGTTAATCTGCTCGATGGGTTAGTCATATTAAAAAGATAAATTAATGGTTTATGATCGGTCTTGATTTTGAATTTTCGACCATATAAGTAGGGCCTAAAGAGTTAATTGCCCATACTATTGCGAGTAGCTCTAGCTCAATAATAGGGTATCTAGTTTCAGCTGAGTTCAAACTGCGACTCGCATATGCTACAACTTTCCCGTTTGCATTAGACAAAACGGCGCCTAAGCCTGCTTTACAAGCGTCTGTCTGTAAAACGAAAGTATTATGTTCCGAAAAATCAGGGTATTCTAGAACAGGTGGACTAATCAACGCTTGCTTTAATTTTTGAAATGCTATTTCACAGTCTTTTGACCACTGAAACGACGTATTCTTTTTACACAAAAGGTTAAGTGGGTGTACTATATTAGCGAAATTTTGTATAAATCTTCTATAATAATTGGCAAATGCCACAAATCTTTTAACTTCATCTGAACTAGTTGGTTTAGGATATGACTGTATCGACTTAATTTTTTCAGGGTCTGGAAGAATTCCTTCTGACGTAATTTTATGGCCTTAATACATAATTTCTTTACGCAAAAACTCGCACTTGAGTGGATTTAATTTTAGATTTACCTTACGAAGTCTTTCCAGTACCTCAGTAAGGTGCTGATTATGCGAATTAAGTGAATTCCCAATAACAATACAATCGTCAAGATATATGAAACATTTTTTATAATTAAGGCCTGACATAGCAATAGTCATTAACCTTGAAAAGACGCTTGGGCTTGTTTTAAGTCCCATAGGACATCTTTTCATTTGGTACATTTTATCTGTGGTAAATGCAGTAAGTTTTCGTGACTTTTCATCCAGTGCAATTTGATACATCTTATCTACATTAAACGCTGTATATTTTCGAGAGTTAGGCTCTAATGACAATAGGTAATAACTTTGTGATAGATCCAGCTTAGAGAAATAAATGCTTCCTGATAGAGAATCTAAAATGTCTACTATGTTTGGGAGGGGGAACTTATCATCCAAAATTCTATTATTTAACTGTCTGTAGTCAATAACTAGTCTCCACTTCCTTTCACCAGATTTATCAGATTTTTTAGGGACAAGTAAAACTGGACTAGACCACTCAGAAGTAGTCTCTTCGATGATGTCATTATCTAACATTTCCTGAATTTGCTTTTGTAGTTCTTGTTTCAAAGCATGAGGAATCCTATAAGGCTTGGTATACACTGGCGTAACGTCGTCTTTCAACTTGATGGAATGTTGTAATAAATTAGTCACGGATAATTTATCGCCTGGCAAATGAAACACATCGGAATATTTTGCGCAGATGGATTCAATACTAAGCCGTTCTTCTGCATTTAAATAATCCAAGTTAAGAAGATTAAATAAAGTTTTGACACGATCAGCTGATATGTTAGCCTGCTTAAAATCGCACGACTCATAACAATTTAAACTATGAGTCTGTATATTAGAAAAATCAATATTACACTCATCGTCGGTGGTATTTAAAATACGTAATGGAATAAGTCCATTTTGCGGTTTTACAATCATACCCGCTATGAAAACGCCTTTACAAATTTCATCCGCTAATATTACGCAATCGCCACGTTTATCAGTGGGAATTTGCCTTAAAACTTCGCATCGCGGAGGTATATTATAACAATACTTTCTTACGTGACTGATATTAATAACAACCGACTGACCATCGTTTCTCAAACTTAAAGTATTTCTTTCATAATCAATAACTGCTTTGTACGTCTTAAGAAAATTACTACCTAATATACCGTGAGCAGCACACGACAATTGTTTAAAAACATAAAACTTAACTTTAAAACTTAATCCCTCTAATTCTAAATTTAAGTAAATATATCCCTCAGATACTAAGTTTCCGGTTATTCCTTTAACATATACCCGATCATTAATTATTTTATCAATCAAATTACTATGATATCTTTCTAACCATTCATATTTTATAACACATAAGCTAGCTCCGCTATCAACTAACACATTAATTCCTACATTATTAACTAAGTAACCTCTAATAATAGTATAGTTATCAAAATTCAAAACATATTGTTTAATTACTTTGGGAACGAAAAAACTTAGAATTATGCGCATTGGTTTCAATTGCATCGCCTTGACTATGCTGAACCCGCGAAAACCGAGGACGCGTTTCCTGTGCACGTGCACGATTGTGCAATGGTTTCCAATTATAATTGCGCGACATCGGAGTATTTTTCCAATGATTAAATTTAGGTAAATAAGTTTTATGTGAATTATTACGGTTATAATTATTTTGGAAGTTATGACGAGGTTTATTCCCATATGAATTACTGTTATAGTATTTCTTATGCGTTACCTTCATGACCGAATGACTGGTAGACATCGATTGCTCATCCAACGCAGTTCTAATAGCTTCTGACAGAGAAGTAAATTGTCTCGAGGCTATAATTGTGCTCAACTTCTGGTCAGATAAACCATCAGCAAAACGCTTAATTGCTATCTTCTCATTGAGAGGACGCAATATTTCAGACTTACTGTCATCTCCGTCAGCTTGAGTTAAGGTCAAGTCAACGAAAAGTTCCTCTAATTCAGAACCAAACGCCTCAATACTCCTGTTACCTTGTCTTGCACGTTGTAGTTGTGTCTGAATACAGACGTCAGACTTTCTCGGCAGCAAGTGCTTTTTCATATCAGTAACTAGAGAACTAACTGTACTATACCTTGCTTGAAGACGTAGTTTAGCGCTCGGAGACAGTCTGGTTTTCAGCACAAAGTTAATCAGCTGCATTTTGGATGCACTAGTAAGCATATTATCATAAAGCTCTATAGAATCTATTAATTGCCTAGTAACGCTCTCCTTATCTGTCATTACGGGCAATAAGGCTATCGCCGTTTTAAGACTAAAATCCTCGCCAGCCATATTTACCGAGTCTGGTTCAATGCACTTTACTAACGATATAATCTTATTATACACTTCCTGAATGTTACCTACAATCTTATTGATACGGCAAGTGTCTTCGGTGCTTATCTCAGAATTATCAATTAATAATTGGACCTTAGCTAATATCGAATTTAAATCATTATACACACTTCGAGCTTCCTCAAATTTTTTAGTTCCTATCTCTTGACTTCTACGTGTAGGACCAATCTTCGTTAAATAGGTTTTAATATCAATCAAGCGCTTATTAATTGCATTTAACTCCGCTAACATAATATAATGACATTAATTGAGCGATTCACATAATAGGTGCAAACAAAATACGTAAGAGCATACATAATTAAGTACTACGAATATAATAAAATAAAATAGGAAAAAAAAATATGCATATTGCTAATAATAAGGAAAAAACCTGTGCATGCTCAGTTTTCTGGATTCGCGCCGCGTGCACGTTGTGCAGCGTCAGCAGCTCGTTCAACAGGATCACGTGTTTCTTTCTTGTTCGCGATTTTGATGGTTGGGCCGGGCTATACCCTGGACTCCGTGGGCCGGGATATCCCTGGACACCGCTCCTTACACCACAGCAGACGTGTTTGGTTGCAGCTCCATAGTAGATGTAGCATTCGACAGCATTGCGCGATTCATTTATCTTCTGAGAACCTGGACAATATTGCTGCGGCACTTCTTGTAGCAGTAGTACACAATAGAGGCTGATATCAGCAGGAGTACGACAACGACGAGGGTTTCTGCCAATGTCAATTGTGTTTTCGAGACTGACAAATCACCAGTCGCAGATTGGGCGACGACAATCTCGTCCTGATGTGACTGCTTGTTGCCCATGGTTCTTCTATAATGATTCTTTTTCTTTATATCTTCTGTAATGTGTCTTCTTTCTTAATATCTTCTATAATGGTTATTCTTTCTTCATATCTTCTATAATGATTTTTCTTTTTTCATATCTTCTATAATGATTCTTCTTTCTTCATATCTTCTGTAATGTGTCTTCTGTCTTCATATCTTCTGTAATTAGTCTTCTTTCTTCATAACATTTTTGACGTGGTATCAGGTAAGAACTACGCGAAGCGCGCGAGGCCTGGCAGGGTCGCCATGTGAGGTTTTACGTTACGTGAATAAAACACATGTCGTATAGTCGTAGATTGAAGCCCCTTTTTATTTAAAATAACAACTATTTATAGCTCACAAATATCTTAACTCAGCAATCCTTTAGTGCGACTCAAATTATCATTGTATGTTGCAGCTAGTATGAAATTGTTACGGTAAAACTACTAATTCATACATTACAGTTGTTTATTTATTTTATGTTAAAGAACCTGATTGCTTATATCACTTTTTTGTGATAGTTAGAACATTTTTCAATGATTTTTGGCTTTTTATACAAAGAATTTTAATACGACGAGAAACAATAGAACTATTAATATGGCCGATACGTCTCCTACAAACAAGACTGACAACATGCCTCATCGTAAAGCTTCGTCAAACAGAGGCAATAAGAGGCAAGCTAGTGGCTCTCCACCTCAGATTACCACTGACGATATGCATAACACAAACACAAATTTCACAAATGTTCTCGAAATTCAGTAATGATATGACTGAGGTTTTTAACAAACAGTTGCAACCTATTCATGAAAAGATTGCTACCATGAACGACTCGATGACATTTATGAACGAGCAATATGAAGATTTATTAAAGGAACATCATGCATCTAAGGAAATTATAAAGCAACTGCAGAAAGATAACACCGATATGAGAAAAAATATCATCGATTTAAAAAGCCGTTTAAATCAGCAGGAGCAACAATCCCGATCAAATAATATCGAAATCCAATGCTTACCTGAAAAAAAGCAAGAGAACCTTGTAACTATTGTGTCCGAATTGTCTAAAGTAGTAGGATGCGCAATAGAGGACAAGGACATTCTGAATTGTACCAGGGTTGCCAAACTGAATCCTAATAATACCCGGCCACGTTCAATAGTCGTGCAGTTGTCTTCACCTAGAATCCACGACACAGTCCTAGCCGCCACCATAAATTATAATAAAACTAACCCAGGAAATAAATTAAACAGCACGCATCTCGCGTATTCCGGACCGAAAACTGCAATCTACATAACAGAACATCTCTCCACTGCAAACAAGGCTCTGCATGCTGCCGCCAGAATCAAAGCCAAAGAGCTTGGCTATCAGTACGTATGGGTCCGAGGAGGGCGTGTATTTATGCGCAAAACTCAAGAAGCAGAACATATACTAGTTAGAAATATGGACACCTTGCATAAACTGAATTAATTTTGTATTTGCTTTTAGTTTGTTTTAATTTTTGTCGTGTCGAGTCGAAGCTTTGGTTAATCGGCTTTTTTAGTTAAAATTCTCTGCATTAAATATATACTACCAAAACACAAGAGGTTTGCGCACAAAAACTCATAACTTTTGTCGTCAATTATCATTGGAAAATTACGACATTGTAATACTTACCGAGACATGGTTGAATAGTTCTGTCATGAGCACAGAGCTATTTGATAATAGATATATAGTTTACAGAAGGGACAGAGACACCGGTAAAAAGAAGGATGGTGGAGGAGTACTGATCGCTGTATTGAAAACTATTAAATCGAAACGTATGACTCAATGGGAGAGCCAGTGTGAAGATCTATGGATAACTGTCGAAGTACCTTTCATGAAATCTATTCGTCGAATAGCTCTGTGCGCAGTATACCTACCACCGCCTGTACTACGCGGAACGTTAGAGTGTTTCTTGGATTGCTGCAATGCCGTGTTTGAACTCTCAAAAACATATACATGTATAGTTGGTGATTTTAATTTAAGTCCAGTCTATACGACTGGAGCTTGGTCAGTGACTCAACCAATCATTACGGTTATACAGCCCCTGGAATCAGTCAAATATTAATCGACTTCATACATGTGAATAGACTTAAGCAATTGAATAACACTTGCAACAATTCGAGAAGAATATTGGACCTGGCCCTAACTAACTTACCTTCTGTAAGTGTGTGCTCTGCCCAAAACCCTTTAAGTAATATTGATCCCCTCCATCCTCCTTTAGAAATTTGCCTAAAAACGAACGTAGATCCCGGACTCCCCTATAATCTAAATAATAAACGACTAAATTATTTTAAAGCGGACTATGAAAATATATGTAAGCGTATCAACGAGATAGACTGGAACCTGATGTTAAATGATGTATCTGATGTTAATGTAATGGTTGACATGTTTTACAATACTATACAAAACATTATTAAGACGCACGTACCCATTAGGCGATCCTCCAAACGACAGTTTCCACCTTGGTTTGATAGAAACTTAATAAGATCTCTAAAAGAAAAGGAAAACATAAGAAAACGGTATAAGAATTATAGAAATCCTATGGACGGTATAGAACTAAAGTTGCTGAGCAAAAGATGCATGCATCTGTCAACCATTTGTTACAACAGGTACATCGAAAAAATTGAAACTGAAATTGTTAACAACCCCAAACTATTTTGGACCTACATCAAAGATAAACGTGGCGGTTCAAGCACATTTCCCTCATCGATGACTGATGGAACTATAGTAACGTCAGATGGTAAAAAAATCTGCGACATGTTTGCTACGCAATTTGCCTCTGTATTCATTAACCCCCGACGCAAAAACGACGGGGTGTTATAAGTTTGACGTGTCTCTGTGTGTGTGTGTGTGTGTGTGTGTGTGTGTGTGTGTGTGTATGTGGCATCGTAGCCCCCAAACGGATGATCCGATTGAAATGCGGTTTTTTTTGTTTAAAAGGTATGTCAGTCGGGAGTGTTCTTAGCTATGTTTGGTGGAAATCGGTTCAGGTCTTCAAGGTCATCAGCTCGTTTGCTAGATGTGATAGGAATGTTACACGCTCAGTTTACTTGCAAGTATATGTGGGATCTGAAATTTGAAACACTAATGTCTTTTGGAACCACTGAGCTGGTCTGCTGTTAGGGCACGAAGGTAGGAGACGTAACCCTGAACTGCCTTTTAGTAAACCCATCGAGTTTGGGCTCGTTGAATTTGTCTTGACGAGTTCTCTTCATGTTTCTAATTGACGAGAACCTGATGCTGGAAATGGGATGTGGCGGATGAAACCCTGAAATGCCGGAATGAAACGGATAAAACGATTTATATTTTTGCTGAAAATCTAGAATGTCCAAAGGTTAATCTTTATTGTTTCTCAATCTGTGCAATTCTCCCAGAGCCAGTTTGTCATGAGGATTGTTAAACAGCTTCCTTTGGCCGAGATAGCATATAGCGACCCCATCTTAAGATAAAATAAATTAAATGAAAGAAGGAAAAATTAAGGAGCTCCTTTAAAAAGCATGAAATAAAATTAAATTATAAATTTAAAAAAACCCCCGACCCAAAAAAAGTACGCAATAATTATGACAAAAGGTTAAAAACGCTAAACCCTATAAAAAGCAAGAAATAACTTTTAACACTACGTAAACTAAATTTTGACGTGTCGGGGGACCGCTTTTTACCTTCATAAATACTTACATAAATCAAATGATACCTACCTAATTACAACATTCGTTTAAAAAAAAAACACGTATCTAAAGTAATGAATTAGAGCGGTCCCCCGACACGACAAAATTTAGTTTACGTAGTGTTAAAAGTTATTTCTTGCTTTTTATAGGGTTTAGCGTTTTTAACCTTTTGTCATAATTATTGCGTACTTTTTTTGGGTCGGGGGTTTTTTTTTCATGAACATACTACTCAGTATTCTTTACCAGACTATCTTATAGACTTGAAAAACAATAGCTTGCCTCTCACTGCTCCTGTACTTCATATCGATATTTTAACCCTTAAATTGGCAGCGTACTCCACCAAAGACATTAACTTTTTAAAAATTTATTGAGGTACTAATTAAAAAGAAAATACAATTTATTATTATTTTTGGCTTGCAATTATTGTATATTTTGTTAGAAAAAATATTTGAATGTGGTTCCATTGAAAAATAGCTGTCAAATTCAAAATGTTTTTGGAGCTGTCTGGCGTATCTGCGTCACGGGTAAGTTTTGTGTGCTTTTCTACATTTTTTTGGATGGGACTTGTGGTTATTTGTTTTTAAATTGCATAGGAACATTATAAATGATATCAATCATTCGTAATTTTGCGTGTAAATAATGTAATCGCAATTTTATAAGTTCATAACTTTGTATGTACTCCCTGAATACCGTTGCCAAGTACATAGTGAAGTCCACAACATAAACTTTGGTATACACGGAGTACATTGCCTATTACTTAGAAATGCAAACTACCCTTGTTTTATTGGTTTTTATGTAAAATGACTTCAGTTGTGTCGTGAATTGTATGTCATACAGCATGTTCTTTTTCATTTTCAGCAGTGCTTGAACCTGACACGACCTGATTTAGCAGATATGCTTATATCTTTGTACCGAGCTTTGTACAAGAGCCGACGTCTTGAAAGGGGTCCGGTACATGGTGGTATTTGGGTAGGTGAAGGAGAAAATAATTCAGAAACCTACAGGCTGAACGGCCGGTGGACAATATCAGAAAATGCTGTCGGACATTTTCCAGAAATAGCAGATAAGCAATCACGCTGTAGGTTTTGCAAAGATAGAAGAACTAAAGTTTTTTGCGTGAAATGCAATGTGCTCCTGTGTTTTATGGCAGGAGAAAGTAACAAAAGAAATTGCTTCCGCTAATCTCACACGCAATAAATGCATATTATGTAGTTTGATAAGAATTATGATTAATAAACAGAAGATTTTACTAAAATGTGTTTTATTCATATTTTGGCAACGTACTCCACGTAGTACGAACAGAAGAACTACTATAGTTGGCAACGTACTCCCCGGAGTACATAGATTTTCGCGAAAACTGTAATAGGTAGATTTTTTTTTTCAATTTTTTTCAGTCATCTGTCATCGTAATAAACTAGGAAATAACAAAAAATAATTAAATTTTTGTAGTAAATTGATTTGCCAATTTAAGGGTTAATAAATAAACTAAAGTCCTTAGATTGTCGTAAGGGGGCTGGCCCTGCTGGCTTATTCGCTAACTTTCGAATTCTCAGATGTCAACTGGCCTCAGTTGTCATCGGAACTTTGATGTCAACCGATAAGTTCAAAACATTGGTATTCTGTATCGCATGAAGTGGATATCGGTGGATATCGTTACACGGTTGCTGACGCCAAAACTACGATGGCAATTTGACAGCTCTATTTTTTTATCCATTATCCATTATGTCCTCTGGGCTTACGGAATCGCAATATAACGTTTATCGATACAGAAACAGCTGTCAAAATGAGTCATGGTGGATATCAGCCTGATGACGTCATCTCATTTGGTAACTGGCGTTAGCGAATAAGAAAATAGCTGTTTCACAATTTACTAATGTACACTTTACCAATTGATGATATCTGCGAGCTGTCAGTGGAGTTAGCGAATAAGGCTACTGATGGCATCCCACCTATTTTTATTACTAAGTGCGCGACTTCTCTGGCACCCCCGTTGTTATTAATCTACAACAAATCTTTGGCGACGGGAGTATTTCCAGAGTCCTGGAAGAAAGCTAAGGTTGTACCTATTTACAAATGTGGTGATAATGATAACATCGGTAACTACAGGCCTATTTCTATATTATCCGTTTTTGCCAAGGTTTAAGAATCTTTAGTATATCCTCACTTACAGTCACACCTAAAGCTCTATCTTAGTAACGCCCAACATGGTTTTGTGCAATCAAGATCTACCTGTACAAATTTGGTGACTTTTACTGAAACTTTAGTCGAAGCTATTGACTCTGGCAAGCAAGTAGACGTGATATACACGGACTTTAGCAAAGCTTTTGACCGTGTCTCGCATAATATTCTTCTTCAAAAGTTATCAGCATACGGAATTACTGGCAATCTCTTAGCATGGCTAAAGTCCTACCTAGAAAACCGCTCCTTCTTCGTTGCAGCCAACGGCTTTCAATCTGGCATTTACACAACAACATCGGGTGTACCACAAGGATCCCATGTCAGTTCGATTCTTTTTAACATATTTGCCAATGATATTCCTCATTGCTTCCGTTTCTCCGACTGCTTCATGTACGCAGATGATTTAAAATTTTGCAAAACAATAGAATCGAACGAAGATAGTGAATTACTTCAGAGCGACTTAGACAACCTAGTTCAATGGTGCGCTGAGAATGACATGTTATTAAACATAAACAAATGCTATCATGTTAAGTTCACCAGAAACAAGAAATTGGTGTCATCCTCATAACACATTGGACCTCATATCATTCAAGAAGTTGAGCAAATTAGGGACTTAGGTGTAATATTTGACAAAAAACTGACGTTCGTACCCCATACCGAAAATACATATAATAAAGAGGGCTTCTAGAATGTTAGGTTTTGTCCTTAGGAATATCGTTGGTTTTCGGCGAAGCAAAACAAAAATTTTATTATACAACTGCCTTGTACGCAGTATTTTAGAGTATTGTAGCACTGTTTGGAGACCGCACTACGCCACACATACATTGAGACTGGAACGAGTGCAGAAAAGGTTTGTATGGCATTTAGCATACTCTTCAAGGGTAACCAAAAAGAAACCGTCATACAAAGCTAGATTGTCATACTTTAACATGGTCTCGTTAGAAAAGCGTCGCAAGATTACAGACTGCCTATTCTTTGTCAAAATTATCCGAAACCAAATAGACTGTCCCCAATTGTTGAGCAAAATCAAATTTAAAGTACCAGCCAGATATCCCCGTGCTCCTATTACCCCCTATTATCCTCCTCTTCGTAGAACCGTCCTCGGCACAAGTTCTGCTATTCCCCGGATATCTAAACTATTGAATGGTTGTAGCGACCTTATAGATGTGCACACAGACTCACTTAGCAAGCTCCATATTTTTTTCAAATCACACGCCTAGCTAATAATGTTAATAAGATAAGTTAAGTTTAGTTTGGTTCCTTTTCTGTTTGTATTAGTTTAAGTTTATTTTTTTCTTTGTTTGTTTAATTTAGATTCAGTACAAAATCACTTTCTTGTAACCTGTATTGTTCGCGACAGACGCATCCGTGCGCCGCGAGTGCAAAATCATAATGCCTGAGTGTTCGTGTATGCGCGTTACTATTTATACTCTAACAATTTTGTGATGAGGGTAATGAGCAAAAAGTGCCGTGAGCCGCGCCAAGGTATGTTTTTCACGTGCACCCTCCTTCTAAATTGTTATAGAATTGTGTTCAGATTTTGATAGTGATTTAATTTGTAAATTATAGCGTTTTTTGATACCAAATTGTAATAGTTTTGTAGCGGTAACCTTAACCTACATAGTTTTGTATAATAAACATAATAGTTCTGCCGTTTAAGGCCTGATTTACCTATGTAAACATTTCTCGATAGCAAAAATCCTAGACTTTCATTAGTGAAATAGTGTTTAACTGAAAGCCTTGGTCTCATTGTATAGAAAACAACTTAATTTATAGAAATATTGTTGGTAGTTTAAGTTATAGAACAATAAATAATGTCTGTGTTTTGACTTTCATTTCACATGCAAATTAACAATACTAGGGCTTAGGTCACATTGTTAGGATTACGTCGCCAGATGGCCCATGAAATGCCCTAACACACACTGCCTTTCGTATCGAGATACCCCCCATAGTTTGTTTTTTATCTCGAGATAATCTTCACATAAGGGCCGATTTCACATAGTTTTTTATAGTTATTCGGTTATAGTATTTCAGCCCTGAAGGTATGCAGGGTGTGTATAGTATAGTTCAGTAGCGCACTTCATGGGGCGTCTGACGCTATGTGTCCTGTAATGATATCATGTACCAATTGTTTGTAATACTGCTGTTAAATTGAAAGGTCAATAAAACTGAGGTTGGTCGGAGGGACGAGAAATCGAGGTGCTCGTCACGGTAAAGTTTCGAGCTCATTCGGTGCGCAAGCGCCGCCGTACAAGTCGTAGTCATCGGTATAGATTTTTTGATAGTGTAACAAGTAAATAGTGTAATTGTAGTATGGTAAGTGCGTCGAAGCTCGTCCCTTCAAGACTCCTGAAAAATATATGAAGACTTATTATTTCACCGGCATTCCTGAACCTATAGTAGCAGAGAGTCTAAAACCCGTCTAAACGTATTCTTGTTTCTGAAATTCCTGTTTCTCGCCACATCGTAAATACAGTCCACTCGCCCAGACGTCCAAGAACCAGCGACCGACGGGACGTCAACGTCTCGAAGCCACCCCATAGTACCTGCTTCTGAGCTACGTCCGTCCCGCACATCTGTTTGGTCCTTGCGACCCGGATCGCCTGGGAAGCGAGCCAGGAACTTCAGCTGAAGATACTGAAGAGTTGTAAACAGCGAGTATGCCTGTGACAAGATCGCAAGGAAGAGCCGCTCAAGCCTGGTTGGAGGAAGCTCCGGAACCAGACCCGCAGGACGCCGCCGCTGAGGGAGGACATAGACCATCAGGTACCCTGGACCTGCCCGAGCCCCCCCCCCCCCCCTCCGCGGTTATAGTGAATCCGGTCCTGCGTGGAATAAGTACTGCTCCTGGAAGGGACGCCGCCGCCGAGGGAGGACATAGACTGCCGGGTACCCTGGACAAACCAGAGCCCCCCCCCTCGAAGACCATCGATACTGAAGCCCTTCCATCAATGAAGAAACCAGTTGAAGATACCGCAGGGGGTGAAGGGCTCCGTCCGTTTATCACGGAGCTCACCTCCGCCATCGCATCGCTAGCCGGCAATAGAAGCGAAGAGAAACCGGTGTACCACAACCCTGCTGCATCGAAAGTCATCATGACGCTGCCGAACTTTAGTGGATTGCATACAGAATGGCTATCGTTCCGCGCCATCTATGAGACAACGCGACCATATTTCAACGATGTGGAAAATACGGCGAGGCTGAGAAGAAGTCTGCGAGGAAGAGCGCTTGATACAGTTAGTTCCGAGCTTATCGGCAACGCCAGGCCGGATGACATCATGAAGGAGTTGGAACTTCAGTTTGGCCGCCCCGACTCAATTGCGCAAGCGGAGACAGACAGACTGCGCGGGCTGCCACGCTGCGGAGAAGCACCGAAGGACATCTGCACTTTCGCCAGCCGTGTACGAAGTGGCATCGTCACACTGCGAGCGCTGAAAAAGGAACACTACCTCATGAACGCCGAGCTTATGCGCATCCTCACAGAGAAGCTGCCGAACTCGCTACGTGTACAGTGGTACAAGACATATACTGAGAAGTACCAGTCAACGCCGGACTTGGGTCTCTTCAGCGACTTCATCACCGAACAAGCTCGCTACTGCAGCGCATTTGCACCGCCTGAAAACATCAGTGAAGCTACTGGACTTAGACGTGTGACGCAGAGAACACACACCACTATAGACAAGAAGCCCGCATCGAAGTGCCGCATCTGCGAGATGGATGGACACCGATCGCTAGACTGCCACAAGTTCGTGAAGGCTTCTGCGGACAAGAAGTGGGAACTAGCCAAGCAGCACAACCTGTGCTTCCGCTGCCTCCGCCATCGTCAGCACGGACACAGATGTCAGAAGAAGAGATGTGGAATCGAGGGCTGCACAGCATCACACCATCATCTGCTTCACTACAAGAAGAAGGCGAGCACTACTGAAGTCGCACAAGAAGCGCAAGAAATAGTCGCAAGTTCACGCAACCACACAAATCAAGCGTTCCTGAAAATCGTTCCGGTGCAACTGTCCGGACCGGCGGGAGAAGTGCGCACCTACGCACTGCTGGATGACGGCTCAACCGTGTCACTGATTGACGAAGAGCTAGCAGACATGATCGGTGCAGAGGGACCAGTCGAGCCGATGAAAATAGGCGCCATCAGCGACGTGACTATCGACACGCCCACGTCGAAGAGAGTTGACCTCACGCTATCGACCTGCCATAGGAAGAAGATACCCTTCAGGGCGCGCACCATACCACGCCTGCACCTGTCGCCGCAGTCAATCAGCAAGGATGACATCGCTGACTGCAAGCACCTGTTTGACCTGGCAGATCAGCTGACGTACAACGCAGGGACGCCGAAGATTATCATCGGGCAAGACAACTGGCATCTGCTCCTAGCAACAGACATCAGAAGAGGGCCCCAGCATCAGCCGATAGCATCGTTAACTCCATTGGGCTGGGTGCTGCACGGTGCCCGCACTAGGATTCTGGGACAGCAGGTGCACTACGTCAATCAGCTGAACGGCGCCGAGGAAAGCATAGACAAGCAACTTCGTGAATACTTCGCACTCGAGTCACTCATCATCAACCCGTGCCGACCAGCTTCTGACCCAGAGAAGAGAGCGGAAGATATATTACAACGCAGTATAGTACAGTTGGAAGATGGACGTCTTCAGACTGCGTTGCTATGGAGGAGTGACGAGATACAGATGCCGGACAGCTACGCGACTGCGATGAATAGACTCGTATCAATAGAGAAAAAACTCGACAAGAATCCTGCTCTGAAGACTAGATATATGGCGCAGATGGATTCACTAATAGAAAAGGGCTACGCAGAGAAAGCGCCCCTTGAACGTACACCGGGAAGAACGTGGTACCTGCCGCACTTCGACGTCTTCAACCCTATGAAACCGGAGAAGCTTCGTATAGTTCACGACGCACATAGGAGTATTCGCATAATAAAACTGGTAAAAATTATTTTTCGCATTTTTTTGCAATTTCATCGAATGAAAGACGAAGTTCAATGATATTTTATATTTATTTATTATTCTTTCGGCTGAAATGATGATGATGATGAAATATTTATTTAAAAAAAAACCTATACAAATTAAAAAAATGAAAAAAAAAAATAGATTAGTCAGACTCAAGCTGTTCATCTTCATGTTCTTCGTCTTCTTCCATACTTTCTTCGCCATTATTTTCATTTGGAGGTAAAGGCGGTGTACTTGCGACCATAAGACTGATTGCTTCCATCGAAAATGGCTTACTTTTCTTGTGTACCTTTGGTCTGCTACAACTTAAATACGGGTCTGAACTTAGTAACAGCCTGTTTAATATATCTCTGTTGCAATGGACTCGGGAAAATTTTCGAGAAAAATTTAATCTATAATACCGTATGTGCTTGTTGCGGGCCTCTGCTGCCTCTTCCGATAATTGACCAATAGGTAGGATTGCAGTAGATATGACTTTTGTACCATGCATTAAAATTTTGTGTATAGTTGGTGACATAGGATGCCAACCATACAAATTTGTGTACATTTCAGCAGTTTCATGTGCATAGACTCCAAATTTACCAACATCAATGCTGTTGCCACTTGAAATTACTTCTAAGATTACTTTAAATCGTTTTATTAGATCAAAATCGATGCCTGTAATTCGAGAAGAGCATTCTGGGTCAGCAAAAAATCTTCTGGACGTATTGCCGTCATTAGTATTCCCAAATCCTGGTTTGGGAATGTCAACGAGTAAACCCATTTCTTCTTTGAAGGTAGTTTGAATTTTTTCTTTTGTTTCTTTAACAATCTTTTTTTCTTCGGCTGTTCGCGCTTGCCACTTTTTTATTGGTAATTTATAAGACAAGTGCAATAGCGACTCGAAGAAACGAATTCTAGCATGAAGAATCGATAGTCCAAATTTCAATGCTTCCTCATTGACTTCCTCTGCTATTAGTAATTTGTTGAAATCTTTGGATGTCTGTCCGCAAATATAACATCTCATAGTGGATGCAGTATCAGTTGCAGCATTGCATACTTTTCCGTCGATCATGGTAAGTGTCATGATATGCTTTATTTTACCTAATCCATTAGGTGTGGACAATTCCGTTTCTTTTAAATTTGCAGCTTGATTTTTGACGTACGCTATTTCATTTTTAGTAACATCCTTTGATTCATTGATAAAGCGTATGCGTATGGGTCTACAAAATCTGACAGAGGAAGGGACCGGGTTTTGCCATATGATTTTTTTTTGTTCTCCATCAATCATTACCACAAATCTTAAAGGCACGAATGAGCTTTGAAAAATATTTGCGTCACTGTCGGTACTGTTTTCAAATTTTTGTTTGTATTGTAACTGCTGCGCTCCATCACAGCCCCATTTTGAAATTAAAACCATATTTTGCTGCTCTTCTTGTGAACAAGTATTTACAACCTCTGCTACGTATTTATATAGACGCAATGCAGTGTGGTCAAGTAAAGCTTGTAGTTCAATCTCAGAGCAAGTTTCAGTCACTCGAATCGATAGCTCATTGGGGTAACATTGTTTCTTGGCCTTTTTTATGAGTGAATAACAGGGGTAGATGGTCTTATTAGCCCCGTGTATTACTTCCCACTGTCTTCGACTGAAGTCGCCTTCTACAAAGATTGCCAGAGCCTCTTCGGGTGTATGTTTCTTAACAACTATTTGCTTTTGAGCAGAAGTAATAGCTTTGCGAAATTTTGTAGCTCTGGTTGGCGTGGAAGTAATTTCTTTTATTAATTTTGACGCATCTCTATTTCCTGAAGCGCGCTGACTTACGCCAGCGGCATACGTCAGTTCCTCGACAGGCACGCGCTCGCATAGTTCTTTTGTTTTTCGACGCTTACTGCGGTCACTTAACTCTTCAAATGTTTTCGGTGGACGTCCAATTTTTTGTGTAGGTTTTGCAGACCAGTCAGGCAATTCGATCGAAGATGTGAGCCATTTTTCGTTATTTTTCAAGAAACGTTCATCCTTGTAACTACTGGCTCTCAATTTCTTCTTGAATTCACTCTTGAAGCACCTCAGGGCCCGACTTAAAACAGTTTTTTGATCACTTGGACATTTAGTCATTTCCACAAGTTTTTTTTCCATTGAAGAAAACTTTTCATCAATTTTTTCCCCCTTATATTCATTCAAGATCCTTACTAGTAATATTATAAATCGGAAAGTGAGTTTGTTTGTTTGTTTGTTTGTTTGTTTGTTCCGCTTTCACGCCGTAACTACTGAACCGATTGCTTTGAAATTTTGCAGACGTAAAGTTAGAAGTCCGGATTAAATAATAGGGTACTTTTTATCCCGAAAAAAATAGATATTCCCGAGGGAAAACAAAAATATTGTTTGCTTGATGGATGGATTGTAGATGGCGCTGTGTGTCGTTTAAAACAAGGTAATATATTGCAAACGAATAAAAACATGTAAATTTAGAAGCTAAATGATACGATAATGAATCCCCGAAAATGAGGAATTCCCGAGGGATGATGTACAATTTGTTTAATCGTCTAAACTGTTTTTTTTTACATCTACTTATATATTGCAAACGAATATGAACATATAAATTTAGAAGCTAAATGATACGATAATGAATCCTCGAAAATGAGGAATTCCCGAGGGATGACGTACAATTTGTTTTATCGTGTTAACTGTTTTTTTTACATCTACTTATCCTGAAATAACTATAATTCAACGAATTACTGAGGTATGCGATAGATGGCGCTGGGTGTTTTTAAAACGTGGTAACGATGTGTTTTTAAAATACGTAAGAAGTGGAATGATAGCTTTTTAAAACGTGGTGACGTTGTTTTTTTTTAAGATACGTAAGAAGTGCAATGATATCTCGCGCTTTAACCTGTAGCTCATTGTTCAATCGCGAGCTTCCCGATAGCTCGATAGATGGCGTTGTGCTTTTCTGTATCGCGGTGTTAAGGTTTGCCGCGAATTAGTCTTAAGGTGTCTTGAAATCAGTGGGGCCCAGTAGTGCCAGGGCTAGCCGCGGCTGCGGGTTGTTCGAAAGAGGTACCGCGGCCCTGGTATATAAAAGGCCTAGGACGGAACACGACGATTTTAGTCAGTAAGAGTCTGACACTCCCTCACCGCTGCTAACCCACAGCGGGAGGGGTGAACTGAATTCCACGCGGGCGAAGCCGCGGGCGGAAAGCTAGTGTCATATAAAGCTCTTCTGGTAATTTTTCTGGCGACTTTAGAAGAATCTACGAGAGCAAAAAGAAAAAATTACAATGTTGAAATAATTAAACTTTCACATGCGTTAACTTCGAATGGATAAAAAACAAAATGGCGGATTCAGGCGGACAATTTTATTGTGATATATGATTGGTATAAGCCTAAATTTTGTCTCTATATAAAAAATATAGCTGGACAAGACCAGACACTTAAACAAAAACACTGTTATAACAAAATTAAAAGTAATAATAAATGCTCTTAGAGGTCAAGTTAAATATAGTTCCTATACGTATAATACAAACAGAAAATAATAAAATTACGTATTTAATTACGGTACATACCTTCCACTTCCATATTAAACTAATATTTTCACTGAGGTCAACCACACGAAACTACAATAACGAAAGAACTAAATACCACAAACGAAAGCGTCGCAAACAAAGACGTGCGATTCTAAATTGACTGCGTTCCAACTGACTTCACGATAAGAGTCAAGTGCGGGTAGAAGTATTATGGCGGTCAATTGACAGACTGGTTATTAAACTTAAACAAAAAATGGTTTGAATGTATTTTTGAGCAATTTTTTACTTTTGACTTTTAACCGATTTTAACATACGAATACTCCTATGTGCGACGCAGCAGCGAAGACAAGAGGGATGTCACTGAACGACTACCTGCTCACGGGTCCGGACTTGCTGCAGTCACTGCCCGGCGTGATGATGCGATTCAGACGTCACCGCGTCGCCGTCTCCGGAGATATCACTGAAATGTTTATGCAGGTGAAAGTAAAGCCAGAAGACAGAGACGCTCTCCGATATCTGTGGCGAGGAGAGCGGCGGGAGGGGGCGCCTGAAGAGTACCGAATGACGTCAATAATATTCGGCGCAGCAAGTTCACCGTGTACAGCAATATTCGCTAAGAACTGGAATGCGAAACGCCATGCGAACGAACACCCAGAAGCAGTAGAAGCAATAGTCAAGAATCATTACATGGACGATTACCTGGATAGCTTCAGAAGTACAGAAGAGGCGACGCGCACAATCAAGATAGTACAAGAAATACATAGTAAAGCGCACTTCGACCTAACGAAATGGGTATCCAACAGCGAAGAAGTGCTGCGTGAATTGGTACCGGGCCAAGAAACAACACAGATTGTTAATCTTGGAAATATAGAAAACACAGAGAAAGTACTCGGCGTGATATGGAAGCCACACACGGACGAGCTGAGCTTCAACTTAAAACTCGCGCGCCTACCTACTGGCCTGCTCGACAAGGAAACGCCCACCAAGAGAGAGGCGCTCAAGATAGTTATGTCACTGTACGACCCGCTGGGCCTCGCCTCACCTATAACAATCAGGGCGAAACAAATACTGCAAGAAGCCTGGAGGCGGGGAGTCGACTGGGATCAACCTCTCGATGAAGAACTATCAAGCCAGTGGAGGGCGTGGATAAGTCATCTCGAACAGCTGAAGAACATAAACATACCGCGCTGTTATCCTGGGTACAGCGAGGCTACAGAAATACAAGTACACGTGTTCACCGACGCCAGTGAGAAGGCCTACGCTACAGCGGTGTACTGGAGGTCAACGACCCGTGACAACAACGTGCACGTCAGCCTCGTCATGGCGAAGGCGAAGGTGGCGCCGCTGAAGCTGCTGTCAATACCACGCCTCGAGCTGCAAGCCGCGGTGATGGGTACGCGCGTCGCAGCCGCAGTGATATATGAACACAACGTCAAGCCCGCCTCCGTGACCTACTGGAGTGACAGCAGAACCGTTCTGACATGGATAAGGAAAGGAGCCAGATCGTACAAGCCATTCGTCGCACATCGATTGGCCGCCATAGAGGAAAATAGCAGAGTCGAAGAGTGGCGCTGGGTGCCTACAAAAAGCAACATAGCCGACGCCGCCACCCGCGACGTCCCGACGCATTTTCACACCGACCACGAGTGGTACTGCGGCCCTAAGTTCCTCTACGACGACCCATCGACATGGCCGACCGAGTCACCAGCTGACAGTCAACCGACAGGCGAGGAAAAAACAGTCACGCTCATACAAGCGGGCGCAGCAAACCTCATAGACGTCGTTCCCGACCCCGCTCGATTTTCAAGGTGGGAGCGATTGCTGCGCGCCACAGCCAGAGTACTACAATTCATATCGTTGTGTAGAAAACAACATACAGAAAAAACGTTCTACAAACGAACAAGGAAAAACAAAGAAAACGATCCTGATTGGTCGAGAGCGGTGCGAGCGCCCCGCGCGCCCGCCGAAGCTGCGCGCGCCCAAATATACACACGCAAGTTTATTATATTGGACGCGACATATATTCAAAGAGCAGAGAAGCTGTTAGTTCGTGTGGTGCAACAAGAAGCCTTTAAACAAGAAATAGCCAGTCTCGAGAGCAACAAAACAGTCGCAAGTAGTAGCCGGCTGTACCCGCTGCGCATAGAACTAAACGACGGACTTATAGTACTGCGAAGCCGCATAGCTGCTGTAGACAAAGTCGCTAAAAGCGTGAAGAGTCCACCTGTGTTAGACGGCGATCACCGCATTACACAGCTATATATAGACTGGACACACCGTAGCCTACAACACAGCGGCACCGAGCTCGTCGTGAATGAGGTCAGACAGCACTACTGGATTGTGCGCCTGCGCCCGACAGTCAAGCAAGTCATCGCGCGCTGCCTGCACTGCCGCATACGTCGCGCGCGCGCGCCGACGCCGGCAACCGGCGACCACCCGAAGACACGCCTAGCTCATCACCGCAGGCCGTTCACATACACCGGGCTTGATTATTTCGGCCCGCTGTCAGTCACCGTCGGTCGTCAGCATCATAAGCGATATGTGGCGCTGTTCACGTGTCTCACAACGAGGGCAGTTCACCTCGAGATCGCGCACAGCCTCAGCGCGGACTCAGCTGTGTTGGCGCTGCGCAGGTTCGCAGCGCGACGCGGCTGTCCCACCGAAATCTACTCCGACAACGGCACCAACATGCACGGTGCTGACCGTGAGCTGCGTGAGGCCTGCCAGGAGGAGGCCAGCCGACGCGGCATCGCCTGGCGCTTCATCACGCCTTCCGCGCCTTTCATGGGAGGCGCCTGGGAGCGCTTAGTGCGGTGCGTAAAGACCGCGCTAGGCGCCACGCTGCACGAGCGCCACCCACGCGAGGAGGTCCTCGCGACGCTGCTCTGCGAGGTCGAGTACGTCGTCAACAGCCGGCCGCTCACCCACGTATCTGTGAGCGGCGACGACGACGAGTCCATCACACCGAACCATTTCCTGCTGGGCGGCTCGGCACGCCTGCCGAGCCCCGGCACGTTCGACGAGCGAGACATCGACAGCAAGAAGCACTGGCGGCGCGCCCAGATACTCGCCGACATGTTCTGGCGCCGCTGGGTGCGCGAGTACCTGCCCGAGCTGCAATACCGGCGGGAGCCGCACGCCCGCGGCCCCGCGCTGCAGCTGGGCGACCCCGTCCTCATCGCCGACGGCAACCTGCCTCGCAACACCTGGCCGCGAGGCCGGGTTGTGGCCGTCTACCCGGGCGCTGATGGTGAAGTTCGGACCGCTGACGTGCGCACCGCAGGTGGCATACTAAAGCGTCCGACGAAGAAACTCGTGCCGCTGCCTAAGTAATCGGGCAGTGCGGCATCACCGGCGTCGCGGCGCCCTCGCGCTATCACTGCGCCGTCGCTCACCGGAGATGCGGCATCGCTGCGAGCCAGAGCTATGAGTCATCGCTACGGGTCAACGCTTCGAGTCCCTACATCGTGTCATCGTGTCATCATTCATCGTTTAATGCACTAAATAGTGATAGTGCCTACGCTCTGCCGCACGGCGGGAGAGATGTTCGCGACAGACGCATCCGTGCGCCGCGAGTGCAAAATCATAATGCCTGAGTGTTCGTGTATGCGCGTTACTATTTATACTCTAACAATTTTGTGATGAGGGTAATGAGCAAAAAGTGCCGTGAGCCGCGCCAAGGTATGTTTTTCACGTGCACCCTCCTTCTAAATTGTTATAGAATTGTGTTCAGATTTTGATAGTGATTTAATTTGTAAATTATAGCGTTTTTTGATACCAAATTGTAATAGTTTTGTAGCGGTAACCTTACCCTACATAGTTTTGTATAATAAACATAATAGTTCTGCCGTTTAAGGCCTGATTTACCTATGTAAACATTTCTCGATAGCAAAAATCCTAGACTTTCATTAGTGAAATAGGGCCTTACTACAAAAACTTTAAACCTTGTTTTACACTTGTCTAATAAAATTTTGGCTGCAAAATGAACCATATGTCAACGTCATAATTTGACATTTTTTTAGACAAGATATAAACTGACGTTTAAAAGTTTTTGTGGTAAGACGGATAGTGTTTAACTGAAAGCCTAGGTCTCATTGTATAGAAAACAACTTAATTTATAGAAATATTGTTAGTAGTTTAAGTTATAGAACAATAAATAATGTCTGTGTTTTGACTTTCATTTCACATGCAAATTAACAATACTAGGGCTCACATTGTTATGATTACTGTCGCCAGATGGCCCATGAAATGCCCTAACACACACTGCCTTTCGTATCGAGATACCCCCCATAGTTTGTTTTTTATCTCGAGATAATCTTCACATAAGGGCCGATTTCACATAGTTTTTTATAGTTATTCGGTTATAGTATTTCAGCCCTGAAGGTATGCAGGGTGTGTATAGTATAGTTCAGTAGCGCACTTCATGGGGCGTCTGACGCTATGTGTCCTGTAATGATATCATGTACCAATTGTTTGTAATACTGCTGTTAAATTGAAAGGTCAATAAAACTGAGGTTGGTCGGAGGGACGAGAAATCGAGGTGCTCGTCACGGTAAAGTTTCGAGCTCATTCGGTGCGCAAGCGCCGCCGTACAAGTCGTAGTCATCGGTATAGATTTTTTGATAGTGTAACAAGTAAATAGTGAAAAGTAAATAGTGTAATTGTAGTATGGTAAGTGCGTCGAAGCTCGTCCCTTCAAGACTCCTGAAAAATATATGAAGACTTATTATTTCACCGGCATTCCTGAACCTATAGTAGCAGAGAGTCTAAAACCCGTCTAAACGTATTCTTGTTTCTGAAATTCCTGTTTCTCGCCACATCGTAAATACAGTCCACTCGCCCAGACGTCCAAGAACCAGCGACCGACGGGGCGTCAACGTCTCGAAGCCACCCCATAGTACCTGCTTCTGAGCTACGTCCGTCCCGCACATGTATCTTGAAACATTGTACATATAAAAAGTATTAGCATACAGTCCTAGTATATATATATATCATGTGGTGCTTATCTGTAAGAAATTGTGACACTAGATTAAGTTATGTATATGTTACCGGCAATCTGTATAATCCGGTATTGTATACAATACCTAGGCAATGTATAGAATACCTAAAACGTGTAGGTAATGTATGAAATATTATTTATTTTATACTTTTCCTAGGTATTGTATACAATACCGAAGGCGCAGCCGGTAATGTATGTAAAAGACAAGTGCAGGGAAGGATCGTGCGGGCAGGATCGTGTTGCGACTTGTTTAGAGTACCTAGCGAAATATCTTACTTGCTTGTATTTCATTCTGCTGCGTGCGACGCTGGCGGGAGGACGCGCGTAGCATGTAATGAGTTCATTGAGTAATCCTTACGATACTTTTGTTACTTTTCGTTAGTGAATTTATTTCATTAAAAATGACAGCCGATCAACGAATATCTGAGATGAGAGAAAGGTTTTGTTCACAATTGCGAATTAAAAGACACGCAGCAAGTACTAAAAATCGCACATTTATTGACGATCAACGGTATCAACAATTATTAGAAGAAATAAAAAATGCGAAAACAGCCGAAAAGAAGTCACCCCGGGATTACTGGTTATTGAAGCATTATGATTTTATAACTGTTGGTCAAAAACATAAGTTGATATTTCCTGTGAATACACCGAATACCAATATTATATACTACGTCACTGATAGTGAATTATTCCAAGTACTTCACGACGCACATCAGAGTATCGGCCATGGCGGACGAGACCGAATGCTGAAGGAGCTTTCTACATGATACAAGAATATAACTCGCCACGATGTTGAACTATATCTGCAACTTTGCGAACCGTGCCAGCAAAAACAAAGAGGAATAAAAAAAGGGATCGTCGTCAAGCCCATACTTTCATCTGAATTTAATTCTCGCTGTCAAGTAGATTTGATTGACTATCAGTCTCATCCAGACCGCCCATATAACCATTTTTGCGAACATAACGTAACCGTTTCGACACTTAGCGTCGACACTGATCTATCTCGAAACATAATCTCGTCGACGTTCCGTGTTAGCGCCGTCGCTGCAACTAAAAATGGGGAAGATCTCGACACAATAAACAAGTAACATTTGGTTTCTAATTTACGTCGCCGTGTCGTAATATTGTTACCATATTTAAACCAGAGTTCGCACTAATCATTCAATCATTCGTTCGTTCGATCAATTTCGTTGGCTCGTGCGTGAGTGACACGACGAAATAATACAAAATACAAGAAATCCCATAATGATGGTTGAAGTATGATAATGAAATAAAGAAAGTTTTAGTTTTCATTAATTAATATGGTTTATAATGCTCAAATCTTATTGGGAAAAAAAGTTTACTGTGTAATTTCGTTGAATATGTTGATATTTCCAACGCGCCACCGTAATATCATGTTTTAATAATTCTGGCGAAAGAAAAACTTTTGTTAAATAAAATAAAAATATAAAATGATGCACATCGAGTGCTCAAACGCTTCCATTTAAATACAATATCAAATATTTTAATCCTAATACAAATTATTTTAGCAAGATTTACTCATAAAATTGATAAATAATGAACTATGAAATATTTTTTTTGATGTTTGTTATGAAAAATATGCTCGTCGCAACTAGTCACAAAGTTACGATAATGTGTCGACACGTGTCGACATGTTACGGTAACTTGTTACAAAATTACTAGATTTTTAAGATGGTTTCTCTTAACATTTGGTTACAGTGTTTTCCAAAGTTTTTATCAAGATGCCTTTTTGCATTGTTCTAACCAAAGAAGGCTCATCAGAATTAATATCGCTTGTAGCGAGTACTTAAACCGGGTTAAAGACGAAGACGTCTTGTTTTGGCCGAGAAAAAGAAAAAACAGCGATTTGGAGCTCGAAAGTTGAACCTTTGGCACTAGGGACTATACCAATAAGCTCCTCGGTACGAAATTCCGTACTGTTTTCCTGAAAATTGTCTAGAAAAGAATAAGTATTAAGTTCAATAAAATGGGTATCCGTCAATTTGCCCTACCAACAATGCAACATCATGAAAAAAATATTATTATAATAAAAAAAAAAACCTACATGTACTCGTACGAGTACAATTAATTGGGATATTTTGGGACGTACTTATTTCTTTAACTCTTCTGTAAAAAGTTGAAGTCCATCGGAATTTATGTAAGGTTTTTGGTTGTTTACTCATTTTAAATTTCATTAAATGGTTGATAACGGCAGAAAACATAGACAGTTTGAGAATAACTGGCTCTCGTCATGTTTTTATATATGCAAGTTCTTGTTAAAGTGTTCTGGAACATCGCCTACACATGTTACTACCCCGTTACAACACAATTGTGTCAACATTGCACACTGGTTACAAACCACACGCAAAGTTTCTAAAATGTGTGGTTACCAATTAAGCTGTAAAGTATCGAAACAGCGACCACACAAAGGTACTGAATCTAGTTTCCGTCACATTTTTACTGAACCGTTACAACACATAGAAGCTAATCCCTACACAGTCACGTTGTGTCGTACCTGTTACGAAACTGTTGCGACTTGTTACATCTTTATCATATCTGCGACCAAAAATGGCTGTATGGGCGGGAATATAAATTTGTTATGGTATATCAGGATCACCTGACGAAGTTTGTAATTTTAAGAGCACTGAAAACAAAACGCGCGGAGGAAGTAGCGTACAATTTACTGGATATTTTTACACTGATTGGTGCACCAGCAATCCTACAATCAGACAACGGTAGAGAATTTTCAAACCAAATTGTAAGCAGTCTTAAAACATACTGGCCAACCTTAAAAATTGTGCATGGCAAGCCTAGACATTCCCAAAGTCAGGGGAGTGTCGAAAGAGCGAACCAGGACATCGAAAACATGCTAACAACTTGGATGCAAGATAATGATAGCGAACGTTGGAGTGATAGTCTGCGATTTGTCCAACTCATGAAGAATAGAGCGTTTCATTCAGGTATAAAAAGAACACCTTATGAAGCTCTTTTTGGATCTAAAATAAAAGTCTGTATATCTTTGCCTCTCGTTGATACTTACAACCTAGAAAGTGAAGAGGATTTAGAAAATGTAATTAATTCATCACCAAGTATACCCATTGCTTCAGAATCTTCAGGACCTGTAATAGTAGATCCAGCTGGGGCACAAAATCAACCTCTACAGGCTCAACACCAACAAAGCCCTGCCATCGAAAGTGCTGAGATCCATAATGAAGCTTTAAATGTTCAAAGTGCGCATGATGAACACATGACTATACCAAGTAACGAGATTTCTGATAAGCCTGCGAATGTTGAAGATGTTCCTTCTGAGGTAAATGATCAACCGTTAAATGATCTGAGTTTTAGAGAGTTAAGTACTCCACTCGTGTGCTGCGTTTGTTCCGAAGAGACAACAGGTGCTCATTCGTGTAGAATGTGCAATAGACCTATTCATGCTATTTGTGCTGCTCCGGAAAAAAATATGGCTGAAGGCTGTGGTTCTAAAGTTGTTTGCCCTTTATGTGCAAAAAACGCTTTAGCTGTAGAAAACCGCATCAGTTCCAAAGATAATTTGACAGAGCAAGCTCAGAAAATGCTTAAAACTTCTGAAAAAAAATTCCCCCCAGTAGCGTTGGGTACCACTGTAAGAATCCCTGTTCCGGAAGTCGACAGAGGTCGCGGTGATGCTCGCAATATACTAGCTGTAGTCCTACAGAAAACAGATGACGAACTTTATCAACTAGGCACAAAGCAAGGCGTTGTTAAGACATTGTATTCAAGACAGCAGTTTACAGTTTGTCATCAAGAATTACTTAAAAAAGAAGACGTACCTAATCTAGAAACGACACTCCGTACAGTTGCGACTCAGCAATCTACGGGGACAGGTCAGGGATTTGTCAAATGTAGTTGCAAAAAACACTGCGATACTAAAAAGTGTTCTTGTCTTAAAAGTAAGATTTTATGCACTTCGAAATGTCATAATAGTTCCTCATGTAAGAACAAATAGTTTTTTAACTTAATTTTTATTAGGCAGAAGACCTACTTATTATGTTTACAGAATTGTTTTGTTTCTTAGTTTTTTATGCTTATTACGTACAAAATGTCATGATAGTTCCTCATGTAAGAATAAAGATTTTAAGAATAAAGATTTTTTTTATACTTAATTTTGATTAGACATTAGACCTATCTATCCTTGTATAGGGCCTATAGTCTGTTTTTTAATCTCGTAGACTAAATTGACACTTGCAAAATGTCAAACTTCCAAATAATTTTGCTAGCTCTGTGGTGCAGTGTTGTACTTACGATACCGGTTCGTTGAATCGTAACTTTTTACAATAAGTCATCCTGAAATAATGGGCTTATCCTTGATGATTACGCATGGCTTTGCGTGGTCAGATATCCCTGGCAGTTTGTAGCACGTCGTACAGCCATGTGTACGTACGTGAATTTTAAATATAAAACTTTGAATGAATATTAAATTCGTCTATTATAGATAAAAAGTTACGATTCAACGAACCGGTATCGTAAGTACAACACTGCACCACAGAGCTAGCAAAATTATTTGGAAGTTTGACATTTTGCAAGTGTCAATTTAGTCTACGAGATTAAAAAACAGACTATAGTAGGTAAGTTAAGATTAAATAAATCTTTTGTAGTAATTCTTAATTCTTCTGAAGAACAATTATTTTAAGGAGCACTTTAATTGTTAATTTTAATAAAGTTGATTTTAAGTAATGGAACATGTTTTATTTGCACGTCATTTTATAGGTAGGCCTGTCAAAATTGATAAATATAGACCAAAATCGATTTATTTTACACATTGCCGATGCACCATCAGGTAATCTATACAATCCCTAGGAATTATATACATTACCTAGGTAAAGTATCTAATGAACAATAATATCCATAATATTTCATACATTGCCTGGACGCCCCAGGTATTATATACATTGCCTGGGTATTGTATAGAATACCTGAATTATACAGATTGCCGGTAACATATACACAAGATTTTCCTGTAATTGTATAAGTGTTAACAATTGTTGATAAGCCAGTAAAATAAAATAAAATAAAAATAAAATTAAACAAACAAGAAAATTTAATTCTGTTACTGCTTCTGATAAGGCTACATATTCAGCAAATGTTGAAGACTTTGTTACGAGGGTCAAACTGAAAGTTCTTAGAAAATCAGAAACTGGTTACATTAGCCAGTTATTCGTTTTATTATATGTTTTATTGTAGTGTTAGTACGTCGAACACAGCATTTGAGTCACCTCCGTTAAATCTTTTAATCATTTTACGGCACCAATCCACACTATGGAGTTTTTGAGCCTCAGTCAAATTATGAGGTATCCACCAGGCGCAAAGCTTCCTGACCGCTTAATGTTCGTGGAGGATTTTGTGCACTTGACTCATAACGATGCCTAAGCTTGTCCGAATCTGCTGATAGGTCACTCTTCTATCAGTCTCTATCATACGCCGCACAACACAGATGGTTATCTTCAGTCGTCGCCGTAGAAGGCCGTCCCTCAGGTAAATCATCAGTGAGATTAGTGCGACCACGTTTAAACTCATTAAACCAGTTGTAAACAGTCGCACGAGATGGGGCTTCATCGTGAAAGGCCAATCGTAGTCTATCATAACTTTCTTGTTGACTTAAATGACATCGAAAGTCATAAAAAATCATTGCACGAAAATTTTCTCGTGTTAAATTCATGTTGACGTGACACAGACAATTTTCAATTTGCCGCCAGATCGTAAAACAAATGACAAATGAATTAAATACATACTCAGTAATATTGGTAAAGAGTTCTATTTTCGAATTTTCGAATTATTTTTTTATTATATTGTTTATAAGTGGCCAGTTCTAAAAACTTTCAGTGTGACCCTCGTACACTACTTTGTTTCTTTGATTTCCAGTATATAATATTTCCAAATAATCTAATGACAAATCCAGAAGTAGACTTTCTATCTAAAATATCTCCTGCCCAATCAGCATCCACAAAACAATCTACAATATCAGTGTTACTATTATTACAATATGTTAACTTAAGATCTTTTGTCAAATACAAATATTTTAATACTCTCAAAGCATACTTAAAATGTGTTTCGTTATAACAGTTTTGAAATCTACTTAAATAATTAACACTGTAGGATATATCCGGCCTAGTACCTGAACTAATATATAAAAGTGCACCAATCAAATTTCTATACTTAACATCTTCATTAACATCACATTGTGTCAATTTTAATTTAATTTCCATAGGAGTTTTAAACAATTTAGAATTTTCAATATTATAACGTTTAGCTAATGACTCTATATAAGATTTCTGACTCAAAGTTAAGACATTATTTTGATTATACATGTACTCAATCTCAATACCAATATAATTTTTTACTTTACCAATATCCTTCATTTTAAACCTTTCAGATAATTTAGTTTTTATGTCAGTAATAACTTCTACACTTTCACAACATATCAATAAATCTTCTACAAATAGAAGTATATAAACAGTTATATTGTTATCTTTTCTAACATACAAACAATAGTCATATTTACTTCTACAAAAACCAAAATTAGTCAAGAAATCATTAAAACATTCATACCATGCCCGGGGGCTTTCCTTTAAACCATATAATGATTTATTTAATTTATAGACTTTATCAGTACCATTTTCATAGCCAATTGGTTGCTTTACATAAACTTCAGATAATACTTTACCATTAAGAAAAGCAGTTTCCACATCCATTTGATGTATAATCAAAGAATTCTGACAACAATAAGATAATAATAGTTTAAGTGTCGGCATTTTAGCAACAGGAGAATATGTGTCATCAATACAGTTTGTTTGTTGAAAACCTCTAACTACTAACCTTGCTTTATACTCATTTTCACTCTTCTTCTTGTACACCCACTTTACATCAATTACCTTTTTGTCTTTGGGAGGTTTATTAACTAGAGTCCATGTGTTATTTTTCATTAAACTATCCATCTCTCGATTCATTGCTTCTTTCCACTGCATTGCCTCATTACATGAAGTTGCTTCCTGAAAATTAGATGGTGCCGAAGCATCACAATAGTTACAGTATATGCAATAATAACCGAATTCTTCATCAAAGCGAACTGGAGGTTTAACTTGTCTTGCTGAATGTCTATTTTGCTCTTTATCTTTACTTTCTACTACACTTGTTTCATCACTTTCCAAGTTTTCTACCTTATCTGATTCCTCTTCAGTCTTTTTATTATCCTTTTCAATGTCTTTTGTATTTCATTCATTATTATTTTCTTCCTCATTTTCAATACCACATAATTTAACATCTTTCTCTATTACATCACAATTTCTAGCAATAATAACTCTGTTTTTAATCAACACTCTGTATCCAGTATCAGTATAACCAAGTAAAATTCCAACTTCAGCTTTCTTATCCCATTTAGATCTCCTTCGTTCTTCCGGAATTCTTCCAAAAACTTTACTTCCATACATTTTAAAATTTTGAACAGATGGCTTCCTTCTAAAAAATATTTCATATGGTGTTTTTCTCTCTATAGTATTTGTTAAGGTTCTATTCTTAAGGTAAGCAGCTGTTTTAATTACTTCTGGCCAAAATCTTCTTTCCACTTTGGCCTCAGCTAAAAGACAACGACCCATATCCATTAGTGTTCGATTATACCGTTCTGCTGTTCCATTCAACTGATGAACATATGCTGGACAAGGCCTTATAATCATTCCTTTCTCCTTCGCAAACTGAAACAATCTAGCATTAATATATTCTCTTCCATTATCACACCGTAGTTCCTTTACTGTCTTTCCTGTCAAGTTCTGTACCTCATTAACATATTGCACCAAGTAGTCATATACCTCATCCTTTGACCGAATACAATAAACTTTGACCAATTTGCTATAATCATCAATAAAGCTCAAAAAATATTTTTCTCCATTATATCCCGTAGTGTGATGTGGCCCATTCAAATCCGTATGTACTATATCCAATATACCCTCTGCTCTTCGGCGATTATTTTGAAATGGTAGGTTATGCATTTTATTTTCAATACATATGGCACATTTTAAATATTCATATTCAATCTCTTTAGGTAATCCTTCTAATGATTCATTTTTACACATTAACTCCAAATTATTAAAATTTATATGGCCCAAAGTACGATGTAGTTTTTCTTTTATTGTCATATCCCTTTTAGTTATATTTACTTGCGATATTTCTTCACACATGTAACTTTTCATCTTATATAGTCTTTCATCCTTAATTGCAATTGCTACAACCTTCCCATAATTGTCGTAAATTTTTGTTAACTTTCCTTTTGATGTAATTGAATATTTATCAGTAATTTTAGACTAACTCAATAAATTTGCTTTCATTTCTTTTACAAAAAATACATTTGTCAAAGTCACTTCAGATTTCTGTCCACAGACTAAAAAATAAACTTTAATGTTGCCAATTTTTGTAGCCTCTAATATTGTTCCATCGCCAATTTTAACTTTAATAGGTTTAGTTAATGTCTCATAAGTGTTGAAGTACTTGTCGCTATTAATAATATGGTCTGTGCAGCCACTATCCAACAACCAGGTTATTTGACCATTCTCAGGCGTATTCTCCTCCTTTGTTGTGCAAGTATTGTGTACAATAGTAGTGTGAAAGTTGTTACCTGGATTTTCCGGATTATTCTGGTGATAATTTCCTGACCCTCGTCTTCTATGATTATATGAATGTCCACGATAATTTGGCAAACCACGTCCTCTATAATTTGAAACACCACGTCCTCGGTTATGGTAAAAACTATGTCCTCGACCACGGTTTACATTAACAGATCTACAATCTCGGCTTAGGTGACCAGGTTTTATACAATTATAGCAATTATATGATGGCTTGGTTTCTGCCTTAAAAGTATTTGATGTATCATTTGTAACTTCACTTACGTTTTCTGTATGTTTCAACTTTATTTTACTTTTTAAATAGTCTACTGTCTTTTCACCCTCCGGCAAGACGTCAATCAGATCACCTATATAGCTGTAACTCGCTGGTAGTGCCTTTAACATATAATTCAGCTTTTCTGTTTCAGATACCACTGCACCTGCTTGTTTTAACTCGTTTACAGCTTTTTCAAACGCATCGAAAAATAGAGACACTTCAGAATAATTTGTCAATTTGATATTTTCGAGATTATGTCTGCACACTATTTGTAACGCTGTAGATTTCTTTAAATACATCTGGTCGAATTTCTTTATTATTTCGTAGGCTGAATCCAGTTCACTTACATATTCCAACTGCTTGTTGCTTATTGCACTATATATGTAATTCGTTGCTTGGACATCTTTGTCATCCCACTCAACTTTGTCGGCTTCAGTTTTCGCTCTCATAACGACATCCTTACATTTTTTGAATTGCAGAAACTTGAGAATTCGTATTTTCCAGTTGCTATAATCCGTGCCATCGAAAATGGGAATATTTATATCACAATTTTTCGAAGCCATCTTTTTCTATTTTTGTAACCACGCTCTGCTACCATGTTAAAATAAATATCTTGTTTTTAATCATCTTTTATTTTCATTTTAATATTACCTAGGACGTACATTATTATTTAATATTTTAATATGCAAAGAACACAG
>JAWIIS010000195.1:0-110966 GCA_033682625.1 Helicoverpa zea x Helicoverpa armigera
CGTCATCCGCCTCAGATGCCCTGCGGGGCTTATTATTATTATTATTATCAACTTACGACTATTATTACAGGAACTTATCCTAATGCAATAGCGTAGACAAATTAAACATTCTAAACAACAACTAACTAACATTCTAAAAAAATACTAATCAAAATATAATCATATCTTAAAACTAATCATAGTCACATAATACACATAAAGTAGCCCTTGTGAATTCAGTCAGTGAGCAGGAAAAAAGATCAATTTGTCTAGCCACCGTGTTGAGCGTGCGCAGCGCCCGCGTGAGCGGCGCGAGTTGCAGCAGGTTGGTGCGCGCGCGCGGCACCGAGAATTGAGGTGGCCTCCGCCTCCTGCCTACGTATTCCTCAGGAACACACAATTGTATCTCTTCTAGAATTGCAGGGTTATGTATATGACCGCGAATAATTTTTAACAAGTAGGCAGATAGTGCTAATTCCCGTCTTACTTCCAGTTTGAAATAACCTACCATACCCAGAACAAATAAAGTAGGATATAAAAATGGGTATCCTGGATAAACTCCATACTGCTTCAAATATAAAAACCGGAGGAATTTGTTTTGCGTACGCTCCAGCATCAATTTATACTTGCCTTCATTCGGAGACCAAACGACTGCATTGCATTCTAAGTGGCTCTTGACAAGAGCCTCATACAATACTCTTAAAGCTCTAATATTCGTGAATTGATTCGCTTGTCGCAAAACAAACCCTAAATTACGATACGCCTTTTTGCAAACTTCGATAATATGCTGTCGGAAATTTAAATTAGCGGTAAATGTGACACCCAAATCCTTTACCTCTGTAACACGCTGCAACGGCGCTCCTTCAACAGTATAAACGTGGTGACGCGGGAAGCGCGCGCGACTGAACGATAACAATTGAATTATAACGTGGAATACGCAGCCGGGTCTTCCGCGTCGCGCCTTGATGTGGCGGACGTACTCCGGCTGGTATCCCAGCTCTCGCAGCTCCTCCTCGATGTCGGCGGGGTCGGTGTCGGCAGGCAGCCCCCTGATGGCCACCTTCAGGCTGCGCTCCGCTGGCAGCGAATAGGCGAACCATGATAGGCCGCTCTCTCCTTCGAGGGTGGTCAGGTACCGCTGGACCACCCTGTACTACTCCTCCGACTCCGGGCTGAAGCGCACCCCGGCTTGGTAGGGGCGCGCGTGGGGAGGGAAGCCCAGCCTGTCCCTGAGCACCCAGTCAGGCATCAAGTGGGCGGCCCAGTCAGGCATCTTCTCGACTACCAGCGGCGGGTATTGAGGCCTCTTCTTGGGGGGGCTGCCACAGCCGCTGCGGCGTCACCGTCCGCTTGTAGCACAGCGTCGGGTGCGCCGGGGTGGGGGCGTCGGGTGCGCCGGGGTGGCGGCGGCAGGTGCGGAGGGGCCCGCGGGGTGCCGGGAAGGCGCGTCCTGGTGCGTCGCAGGTCCGTCTGGGCGCGCAGGTTGCGCAGTGGGGAGCGCGTCGAGACACGCAGCGAGCGCGGCAGCGCGTGCAGGCAGCGCAGCGGAGCGCGCAGGCGGCGCGGCAGGGCACGCGACGGCACTCGCGGGCTGCGTGTCCGGACGCGCTTGTTTGTTCGCGGCGGAGGGGCGGGGTTGCGGTGGGGGGGGCGCGCACTTGCTGCGCTCGTCCCACCGTTGCTGGTCCCGGGGGCTGCGATGGCACCGGGCGGAAGTTTGTTGGGCGTACAGGGACGCTGTGCCTCGCGGCGGTTTTCGCTCCACTGCTGGTACTGCCACTGCCAGCAGGGTGAGCGATGTCGCCGCGGGTGCTTGGTCCTCTTCTCACCTCAGCGGGCCGCTGCGGCGCGTCGTGCGACTCGCCACCGAGACTCGGCAGCGATGTCGTTCGGTGCGCCAGCGGTCGCGCGGGGGGGGGGGAGGGGGAGCGCGGGGAGTCGCGACCCAGTGAGCCGCGAACTCCCGGCTTCGCCATGCTGGCTGCTTGTTGCTGGGGCGTTCGCCTCCGCGACCATCGGTGCTCCAAAAGAGCACTGGACGGCGATGGTGGCGCCTCCCGGCACGTCGGCACCTAAAACAAGTGCCGAAATGAATCCGGGTGGCTCCGAGCTTGGGTGGGTCCGTGCGGCTTCCTCAACGTCTGCGAGGTGACTATCCTGATTTCGTCATCAAATGCATGTCCTTAGGACGTTCGAACAATGACCCCTCTCCACAACAACTCTGTCCAAAGCGCGCGAAAGCGCGCCATGCGTTTTCTTGATACAAAATTATTAAAATTTAGCTTAATCTAACTAGACAACAACATACAAGGCTTTTACATTGCAAAGTTGTTAAATTATAATAATAATAATAATAAGCCCCGCAGGGCATCTGAGGCGGATGACGGGGAGTAGCGACCCCGCGGGGCTATATATCCGAGTGCTCCAGGGAGAGTATACTGTCCCCCATCTCCGGCTTGCCGGAGTGAAGCATGACGGGGGATAGGTCTCCCGCCTCTTGGCTTGCCTTCATCGGCCGGTCAGAGTGGAGTCGCTAGAGCAAGGTTAGTCCTGCTCGGAGGGTAGGTGCCTCGTGGTAAGTGGCGAGTGGGCCGGTGATGCTGGACCCACAGGGAGCGCGTGATCTGCGTTAAAAGTCCGCCGAGGTATCCTCACCCTTCTCAGCCGCTCATGTCCCTGTTGCCCTCTTGTTGCTTTTCAGTGACTGATTCCCGAGGGCCCAGTAAGTGAGTTGGCGAGTCTCCACCTGCCATTTTAACATGTATTTAATACATTGTCATCGGCAGGTGCCATAGTTCCCGTAGTTTCCCCATTCCTAGTCTATTAGCATCCCATCACAATAGCCCAAGTAGTTTTCATCCATAGTTAGCAATAGTTTAGCACAGAACCGGGGATTGTCCTTGGGTACATTTCTATAGTGTATACAGGGATAATCGTCGGTTTTGTGTCACCATTTCATTAAAGTTGTCTCAAAAGGGCTTCAGCGTGTTGGCTTCGGCCCCACGTTCGCCTCCCAAAAATCCGGGACTCTGTAGTCCCGAGGTCAGAAAGAGACATACAAATAATAATAATAAACCATTTATTTCGGACAGAATCCATATTCAAGTTAGTAACAATGTACTTAAAAACTATGTTAGTAATTATATAATATAATATATACATTTATAATTTTCCCGTCACTATTCCCACCCAGTGTGCCTGTATGGGACAGTCAAAACGGGATGCAATCATTTGCAGAATGCTGTTGGTGCTGCTACGCAGTCTATGAAGTAATGACGCCACTTTCTTACGCATTATAGCGTGGAAACCGTCAACACGCGCATTTGCGAACATTTGCGACGCACTACAGTACCGCGGCAACCCCAACAGCATTCTGAAAGCATTATTATACTGTATACGCAGAACGTTGTAAGCTCGTTGCGTATACCGAACCCACAGTCCGCTCGAGTAGAAAGATTGGCAGTATGCCCTAAAAAGTGTTAATTTCACATCTCTGCTACATCGAGCGAACCTACGGGCCAGCATATTGCCCCTTACCGCCAACGCTCTGCGTTCCCTTTCAATATCGGGGTCATCCTTTAAGTCTTCAGTGACCAGATGCCCCAGATATTTAAAATTTTGCACAATTTTTAAATTCTTTCCATCGATCATGATCGGAGGTACTGTCACAGGTCTCTGTTTTCCTGCTCTAAAAATGAGTACTTCACTTTTCTGTGAGTTGTACCTGAGACCATGCTCAGATGCGTAGCGTTCACAAATTTGAACCAACGTTCTCAAGGCATTGACCGAGGGGGCCAGCAGAACCATATCATCAGCATAGCTTATGTTGTTGACACATGTTCCGTCAATGTAGCATCCGACATGTGTCCTGCTGAGCTCCTCGATCAACTGGTTAACATACAGTCCAAACAAGCCAGTAGATGTGAGGCCGCCCTGCCTTACACCGCATTCCAACTTATATTCGTCAGACAATGTATCCACCCATCTAACCTGGTTTGTCTGGTTTTTATACCAGAATTTAAGAATTCTGTTATATTCTGCTGGCATACCTGTTTCCTCCAGCTTTCGCCACAGTATGTCATAGGCAACTGTGTCAAAAGCCTTTGACAAATCGAGGAAACAGGCATATACCGGTGTCTTTCTCTCCGTATAATACCTGACAGTGTGCTTAAGGCTCAAAATAGCCATCTCCGTGGATAGTCCCGCCCTGAAACCAAATTGTGCGTCATGTAAATGTAAATAACCACAGAGACTTTGATTAAGCAAACTGTCAAGTATCTTAGCGGTTGTTGTAGCAAGCGAGATGGGTCGATAATTCGTCATATCCGATACATCCCCCGTCCTGTTTTTAAGAATGGGTACAACCAAGGTTTTCATCAGCGATTCCGGTAAGTATGAGTGACCTATACACAGCGTAAAAAACATAGCCAGTACACGAGGCAGATGTACACCCGCATGTCTGAAATGCTCGATGCTGAGACCGTCATACCCTGGAGACTTACCTCTCTTCATCCTTTGAATAGCCGCGCTAACGTCTTTCAAAAAATTATCCAAGAATGATTATCGTAATTAAACAATCGCATTCAAGCGTTAAAATAATCAAAATAACATGTTATTGTTGATATTGACAAAATCCAATTAGTTTCTGTTTATTGTAATAAGTAGTCAAAAATTCAATTCACATGTTTACTAAGTACTTTATAAATCCAGTTTTGATTTATTAGACACTAAATTGGCAAGATTACTTAATAATAATCGATAATAAAAGAATCAAAACATTCATTTGGATATTACTATTGTTCACGCACCGGGGCGCGAACCATTTTTAATCTACGGTCATACATTGTTGTATTTTTTTTTATTTTCGTTTGGATACAGACAACTGTGATTGACATTGACATCTATCTGTCTCATTTTTGTTCGGATATCCACAGTGGTAATTGATCTATCTCCGACACGGCCAGAACTGACATTCTACACGACCTCGTGTAATTATGTAACAATAAAAATTTCTAGGTGTATATCGTTCGGCCTTTCTGACAAACAAAGTCCTTAACTCTGGGTAAATTAAGAAAAATCCTGAATCTTCTATATATCTTCTATCTTCTTCTTCTATATATATAAAAATGAATTGCTGTTCGTTAGTCTCGCTAGAACTCGAGAACGGCTGGGCCGATTGAGCTGATTTTAGTTTTAAAATGTTTTTCGTAGTCCAGGGTAGGTCTAAACGGTGAGCAAATAAGGAAAAAAAATTGCGAGTAAGATTCCCGGGACGGGAGTGATTAAACAAAAACCAACTTACGGAATGCCGCAGAACCACAAAAGTAAAGTACTGGGACAGCATAATTCACCTTATAGTGGAAGATCCGACCTAACATCGACCTTCACCGACTTGATAATAGAATAAAATATACTTTTTGACAAATTTCATATATTAGAAAATATATTAAAAATAGGTTGTCTAAAAAAATCCTGGGCAGACTATTTTTAAATAATTTTTAACTAAACCCCTATTGGGCCCAAATTTTTCACAGACAACCCTATATCAACGTGTTTGTAATAAAACAGCGCTTCTATTGGTATAATTTTTTTTCTATTATCATATCAAGTGAAGGTAACTACTATGAACATACCTGTTTATACCTGACAACCGAGCAGTTTATCCAGGTAAATAATAGACAAACCAATGGCTGCACATTGTATAAGCTTTATACTTTAAGTGAGAAGAAAAATTTTCTTATATCTTAACGTCACAAAATTTTGTTAGTTAATTCGTAATAACTATTCTGTTACTGACCATACAAAAGCTCAACAAAAGTAGGGACATATGAACAACGAAATCACACATTCGACAAGTAATTTGGAATCAAATAGACAACACGCACAGGCGTCAACATAGACAACCCGCATGCGTCAAGTTCGATATCCAAATCCAGGAGTCAACATAGACATGCAACCATTTTTTTTTTTCTGACGTCAAAAATAATCAAATGACCCCTCCCGCTGTGGGTTAGCAGCGGTGAGGGAGTGTCAGACTCTTACTGACTAAAAACCGTCGTGTTCCGTCATAGGCCTTTTATGTACCAGGGCCGCGGTATCTCTTTCGAACAACCCGCAGCCCCGGCAGGCCTTGGCCCTGCTGGGCCCCGCTGGGGTTGCTGACATCTCTTTGAGGAGCGCGTGGAACAACGCGCGCCGTCGACACGGGTCTGTCGTCTAAGTAGACAGAGGGACGATGAGTCACCCGAACTCACCGCCCACAGACCCACGCCTACGGTGGCCGGGAGTCATCTCGCGACACCCGGCACCCATGGTGTCTACCTGGTCCAGCGCGGCGGCCGGGATGAGAGGTGCGAACTATCTGGCGTTCCGCCTCCTCCTTCTCGAGCATGACCACTTCGCAGAAGGAGGCCGCCCAAAGCCTCGACGAGGACCCGGCGGTGCCCTTCCCATGCGGGGCACACCTGGACTGTGTGGTCCACCGTGTCCTCGGGGCTGTCCGCACAATGGTGACACCCGGGCGCCTCCTCACGACCGATGCGGTGCAGGTACCTCCCGAAACAACCGTGTCCGGTGAGGACCTGCGTCATGCGGTACGTGAGGGCGCCGTGACTCCTCCCGAGCCACTCCTCAAAGAGGGGACTTACCGCCACGATGGTGGCGTGCCCTGCACTGGGTTGCGACGGTCGCTCCCTCCAGGCCACCATGAGATCGCGCCGGAGCTCCGCCCGCTGCGCGACAACTTGCCGCGGCAACGGGGTTTCTCCCCGGCGCTGAGCCTCCTCGCGCCAGTCGTACAGGCGCAAGAAGACCCTCGCCTCCAGATCCCACGGTGGCAGTCCAGCAAGTAGGCCAGCTGCTTCGCGGGAGATCGTGCGGTACCCCCGAATTAGCCTAATGGCTATCACCCTTTGGGGCACGTTCAGGTAGTGTATAGCCCGCGGCCGTACCGAACGTGCCCATACCGGGGCCCCGTAAAGGGCCATGGATCGCATGACCCCCGCGTAGAGTTTACGGCAGGGGGATAGACATCCAACCAGGCGTCAACATAGCCAACCAAAACACAGGAGTCAACATAGACATCCAACCAGGCGTCAACACAGACAACCAAAACAAGAGTCAACATAGACATCTTGCAAACTCGGCTATTGTATGTCGGTAGCAGAAGAATCAAAGTCAATATCATCATTAAAAGTAACTGGACATTCAGGCATTTTTCGCAACCTATCGTGTGGGTATTTGTAAGTTCTATTGTAACTCAAAGAATAACAATTATTGATCACCATCTAATAAACTGAGGGTCTAATTGCTAGTCAGACTTTCAACTTGTAAAAATTACAGGAACAACTACGGTTGTCATTCACAATAACGCCTTTTTACTCGACAGGCTTTGCATCATTAGTGTGTCCCATGACCGAGAGCAATCAGCCCATTCTGGCCTTCCAGCGCGCATACACAGGTGCACTCTTATCTCTACCTCCCTGTATCCAATGGAACGGTAAACCGCCACAATTGGAGAAAGGTAGAGACGTCCCTAGGCGTTAGCATGGCCTCTAACGCGAACCATGAGCCATGAGAAGGGCTGTACCTGGCCGGGATCGCCAGTGGATCTTAGCAGGAGGCATCTGCTTGGGATTTGAGATTGAGGGAGAGGAGGGTAGGATACTGCTGCCACGGAACGGAGAGGAGTGTGACAACAGAAGCTCGAGTAGTCGGGGTCGGGGCGGTGACCGCCGCGCTACTGACGGCGCTCGCCGCCGTGCTCGACACTGTGCACGACACTGTGGCGCCCTCCAGCAGACACGCCAGGTACTGTGGAGAGCCTGCTCTCGCACACGTCCGGCGCCGGCGGTGACCGCCGCGCTACTGACAGCGCTCGCCGCCGTGCTCGACACTGTGCACGACACTGTGTCGCCCTCCAGCGGACACGCCAGGTACTGTGGAGAGCCTGCTCTCGCACACGTCCGGCGCCGGCGGTGTCCGCCGCGCTACTGACAGCGCTCGCCGCCGTGCTCGACACTGCGCACGACACTGTGGCGCCCTCCAGCGGACACGCCAGGTACTGTGGAGAGCCTGCTCTCGCACACGTGCGGCGCCGGCGGTGACCGCCGCGCTACCGCCCACATAATTGCCTTCGAGCCCCCTGGGCACTACCCATCGGATGCTCCCCACATCCGACCTATTATTGCGGAGGACATAATTCTCCTTTATGTAAGTTAATTCCTTAGAATCCAAATTATCAATCCAACTCTGGATCTCTCAGTTGCATAGTAAGCGACCAACCATCGCTACCTATTGACATTACAGTAGCAATTGGTTCGTCATCTAAATCTGTTTCAGCAGCTGGATTTCTAGACAAGGCATCTATATGCGCTATTTTAGTTCCTGCCCGATATTCAACCGAACAATCGAACTCCTGCAATATCAACCACCTACGCGCAATAAGGTCTCTTTTCACAAATGTCGAACGTAGCGCACTGCAGTCCGTAACGACTCGGAATTGTATCCCTAACAATAAATACAAAACTTTTACTTACCTTCTTTCCAAAAATGTGTCTGAAACGGTGAAACAGATCAATAAACCTGTTCCTATAACTTTCTGAGACCAACTCACTCACTCTAATATTGCTGATGTCAAAACAGTTATTGTTATCATTCACTATATCTGTAGACTCAGAGTACATATCCGAGATCCTATTCACAACATCAATTCGTCCACCTCGAGGAAATATGGCATTATCTTAAATGACACAAGGAGTTGAAAAGGGAGTAACGGTCGCCATTAACATGCCCTGTCTGATTTCGTAGACCCCACCACCACAATGTACCTGTCACTAGGCTTCCCTATGGTCTTGGTTTCTAACAACATCGAACCTGAGAAACCAAAAACAGTTGCCGCCCTAATGCTTGTTGTTACGTAAAGTGTAGCATGTCCAGAGTTACTGACTGTAACAGTTTTATCATTATTGCTATCATCCGAACATTTCGGCGGTTTGAGAATTTAAGCTCATTAAAATCCTTCTAAATAACTAGAAGTGGCTGCTCGGTAAACGTCTGCCCGATAAGACTTGGTGTGTCTAAAAAATAAAAAATCGGTAAAAAAACTTTTAAGTTAAACGGTTTTATCTTATGTGTACTGAAAACTAGAAAATAAAAAAAAAGTGACTTACCTGTCAACCTACGTAAGTGGTCCCGGTCATATTAGACTAAAATAAAAACGTGGGGCCCATTAACTATTGCTGTAGTACTTTCTTCTAGAGGTATAATAGGTGTGGATTGCATCGACTTACTATAATCGTAACTGGAGATTTTGACAATCAATAATCAGCCGTAGCGGCTTCACCAGCGAACGCCGAGCTCATGATCTACCAAAGTATAACGATATGCTTTGCCATAGTTAGGATTTCACAGGGGCCCCACGTTTTTATTTTAGTTTAATATGACCGGGACCACCTACGTAGACCCTACGTTGTCCGCCATTTTGTAGCGGCCGCCATCTTGGATTTCAATTTTTTATAGTATATTGTATTCTGCTTGTTGAGCCCTTTCATTTGATACCCATATTGATGGGATTGATAAAATCTACGTTATCCGCCATTTTGTGCCGGCGGCCATATTGAATTTACAATGTTATTGATATTACTATATTGTATTGTCATCGGAATTAAAGGTGTATACAAAATTTCAGATTAATCGGTTGACAGGAAGAGGGTGAAATTTGAATTACTAAAGACCCAAGAAGAAAGAATGAATAAATAATAAAACAAACGGGGTGAGCTAAATAAAACCGTTTAATTATCGTTAACGACCTTGCAAGAAACAACCGCGTTTACCTCATCTAATGTTAAACCTAGATCAACGGAACCCAGCGATCCCACCATACCATTTCTACATCTAATCTACGATTCACTACGATTAACTTTCACGTTAACTATCTGTGGAAATTAATAACGAGAGCCCTTGTACCCATACCACAAGTTAAATCTTAATTTGGGTACCAGTGTTCAACGAAATTATTGTACATGTGAAAATTTTAATCACTGATGTATGTTTACTCTTGTGTGTATCTTTCTTTGAGACAATAAGACAATAAGACTCTTTAGTGAGAGTAACATCGCCAACAAGTCAATAAATGCATCAATTAGCACTACATTGATTTGTACAGGCGTGATATATTTCGAGTTACCTACTATTAGCTGTGGTCGGTAATGCACACAGTGTTCTGGATGGAATCTACTTTGTCGTTAGATCCATCTTGTTTACTGAAACAGTTGTCGGTTTTGTGACCTACTTTTCCATTTATCACATCGGATAAAAGGCTTAGGACATTGAAGGTAAGGATGTCCTTCTTCTGCTTACAATTAAAACAGAACACTGTGCTGGCTTCTAGTCTTCTCCTATGATTTATTTCCCTGATTACCTACATCCGAATTATTATTTTTTTCTTTTGCGGGAAAATTGCGTAGACTTCTTTATTGCTAATCAAGGACTGAAGTAATTGGTCAGGCATCTCGCAAAGCGAGTGCATTAAGGCAAGCAAGTACACGTTGGTCCAAGTGCGGCCAATACATGCCATCACCAATGTGTACACGGGGTATTGGTGCAGGTTGGCGGACATTTGTCAAGGTTGGCGCGCATTCGGCGAGTTGTCGGTTTTTTGGGCACACATCAAAGGAATCTTGGCCCAGCTTGGCTTGTGGTGTTTACACATTCGGCCAATGTTTAGTTCGTCACCGACCGCTGAGGGATAAAGTACACTTTTGTGTTGCGTGTAAAAATAAATATAGTAGTAAATATAGTAGTGTAGTATAATATAAATATATATAGTAGTGTACAAATAAATAGCCGAAGCCTTAATTACTTCGACGTCCATCGCAAGTGGTTTGCCAGACAGGAATGAGCCATGCGCCAATGTGTAAGCACCATTTGATCCTGGCCTACATTTGTGCATTGCACAGCTTGGCCCAACACAGGCCAACGTGTACTGGGGCCTTTAGATTTCACTAGCTTTCCGCCCGCGGCTTCGCCCGCGTGGAATTCGGTTATATTGCGGTATAAATCACAACTATAAGAAAACTTCTCATTCCCACGGAAAAATCTAAGAAGCGCGATGTAACGCTGGATACGATTAGTTGTTAAACCAAAACTGAATGGTACACTATATTAATACGTTTTCCCTTGTGGAGCAAAAACATGCAGATTTTGGGCACTGGAAACCCGGGAACACGCTACATAGAGCTGACCATGCGAAAAACAATGTTTTTCTAAGTGTACTCAAGCAACCCTTAGAGTTTGGCCTTGTGCTTTATTAATGGTCATTGCAAATGAAACCCTTATAGGAAATTGTAGTCTTTTAAATTGAAATGGGAGGTCTGTTGGAATAATCGGAATCCGAGGAATGAGTACACTTTCACCCTTTGCTGCGCCAGTTAAAATAGTGGCTGTAATAATGTTCCGCCCAAGCTGAGTGACACGCAGCCTGGTACCATTACACAGTCTAGGGGCATCGAGATTACGCATGAGCATCACCGGAACACCTACTTTTAGTTTTAATTTATGAGAAGGCACCTCAGATAATTCCAAAGAATTTAAAAACTCCACAGGATATGAGGCACTATGTTCTGTTTCTATCACTGTGTCTACAAATAAATATTCAGTATTTTCTCCCATAACTTCATTCAAAATATTTTCATTTATTATTTTAGTGAACGTTTCATTTTTTGGTGCTAATATTGTGCGTTCGCAGAGCCATTGATCATCATTTATATGACCGTGTAAGTCAGTATAAACTTTTGCTACCAACTCCGATTCGCTGCCCACAACATTACAAAACTCTTCCGTTAAAGTTATCATTCCCTCTGCATCTACTGTCATTTTAAACGATACACAGCGCCATCTACAATCCATCCATCAAGCAAACAATATTTTTGTTTTCCCTCGGGAATATCTATTTTTTTCGGGATAAAAAGTACCCTATTATTTAATCCGGACTTCTAACTTTACGTCTGCAAAATTTCAAAGCAATCGGTTCAGTAGTTACGGCGTGAAAGCGGAACAAACAAACAAACAAACAAACAAACTCACTTTCCGATTTATAATATTAGTAAGGATAGTCCGATCATTGATTCTGTGGGTAATGCTAATGCAATCTACAGCTCGTTTTCCCGTGATATCGCTGAATCAGTTCAGCAAGTTTTCCATAATAACAAATCATAAATAATAAACAAGTTTTTCATAACAATAAACCTCGATAGGTTCGTAGCATCTACTTCTACGTTTAACCACTTCACTGTCCACGAAGCAGACACAATAGTAAGACAATCGGTGTGTATCACATATGACTCATGGGACAGGGAAGTTATTAAGCATGTCCTCCAGGGATTGACCATAATTTGTTCACAAGGAATGCACTAAGTAATTTCTCCTGACACTCCCGCCACGTAAATAGTATAGAGTTTAAACTCTCATATCAAGTTTGGCCAATCCCTGCAGCTCCTGCATAGCAAAAGTATCGTCATTTGTCGTCCCAACCATCGGCCGAGGCGCACTCGTTCACCTTTCTAAGCCAAACATCCATGCGTTGATTTTTAGTAGCCGGATTAAAATCATTCAATATGTTTTTAAAATCGAAATGTTTCGATGGTGCGCCTTGAGCCATGGGTTGAGACGGCGACGCGACGGTACACGTTTAACGGAATTTAGTAGCTTTAAAAGATCGTTAGTAATAAAAACTGGACTACATAACCTTCGTGATGGTTGCTGTTCCTGGTTGATATCCTGGTGCCCATCGTGGCAGTGCGGCGCTGATCTTTGCTGGCTCGCGCTCCTCTCTTGCTCTCTCAGACGTCGACTGCGACTTCCGCTTCGACTGCCAGTGTGGTTGCTTCGCGGCGTCTCTCTTTCCGGCATCTCCAGTCTGTACCGAGTCCAGCTGCCGGTGGCATCCATGGTCTGGTCTGGCAACTCACATAAAAATAACTCACGTTAGATCTATTCACAATAGCAAAATAATAGGATACTTAGATGAATAGACAAAATCGTAAATATCTTGGAAACGGTATCTCTGATCGGAAAAATAACTGAAAAATCACACCCTTTTATACACCCAGTTGTGCCAAATTAGCTATCCATTGAGATATATATGTAGGATCAGGCGATCGCCGAGCGGTACACCATGAGGGTTTGGAGTCCCCATTTTATTGGGATAGACAAGACTTTAATACAAAATAACAATGTTTAATTATACTAAATAATAATCCACACAGTATACACAGTTTAAAACAATAAATTAGGTAGACCACGAATAGACCTTACGGTCACAGTTCGTACAGTGGCATAGGCCACCCACATACACAGTATGTTAGTAAATAATATGGCGATCGTATGCCAATACAGCTATGTGAATATACAGCGAGGCTGTACCAAGGAAACCGACAGTTTTGTCGGGAGCAGGAGCTCTATAATGAGTCTAATCCGAACATAGACTGATTTCGTCATCAAATGCATGGCCTTTTATAGTACGTTCGAACAATGACCCCTCTCCACAACAACTCTGTCCAAAGCGCGCGAAAGCGCGCCATGCGTTAACTTGATACAACATTATTAAAATTTCGATTAATCTAACTAGATTCTTACAAGACTTTTACATTGCAAAGTTGTTAAATTATCCAAGAATGCTTATTGTAATTAGACAATCGCATTTTAACGTGAAAATAATCAAAATAGCATGTTATTGTTGATATTGACAAAATCCAATTAGTTTCTGTTATTGTAATAGGTAATCCAAAATTCAATTCACATGTTTACTGAGTACTTTATAAATCTAGTTTTGATTTATTAGACAACTAGCTTCTGCCCGCGACTTCGTACGCGGATCCTGTCTCTTATGCCAGCGACGGGGTTAGCAAAATCAAAGATCTGAATCGTCTGATATTGAATTTTAAGGGCCGGTGACTTGTAAACAACGGAATACGCATAGCCATTAGAAACGTTCCATATATTTAATTTTTGTACTTCAACGGCAAAAGCACAGCAGACTAAACAAAACGCTGAGAACTGAAGCGCAATAGGCGTGACCATAGGGATAAAAGTAGTGATTCTAATTAGTCCGCATTTATGTTGTGTGTGGCAAAAATATTACACGTATTATTACGTAAAAAAACATTAAATGTTACTGAGACGACAAAGTCGTGATGACTTAGTGGAAGTTGTGGTGGTTTAGTGGGTAGAGAACCAATCTCTCAAGTATGAGCGTGCGTCTTTGATTCCAGGTCTGGCAAGTACCTGCCAATGCAACTTTTCTAAGTTCGTATGTACTTTCTATGTATGTATATTTTGGATACCAATGACCGTTATTTGGAGGGGATGTTAAACTGTAGGTTCCGGCTGTCATTGAACATTCTTGGCAGTCATTATGGGTAGTCAGAAGCCAGTAAATCTGACCAGGTTTACCAAGGGGCGTAGGGTTGAGCGGTTAACCGGTTTGTGGAGGTCAGATAGGCAGTCGCTCCTTGTAAAACACTGGTACTCAGTTGCATCGTGACTGGAAGTCGACCCTAACATAATTGGGACAAAGGCACTTGAGATAATAACGACAATAATAATGAGATATAAGCACCGCAGGGCATTTGAGGCTGATGACGGGGAGTAGCGACCCCGCGAGGAATATATACTGAATTCTCCAGGGAGAGTATACTGTCCCCCATCTCTGGCCTGTCGGAGTGAACCATGACGGGGGTAGGTCTCACGCCTCTGGCTTGGCTTGACCGTCCAGAGTGGAATCGCTAGAGCAGGGTTAGTAGCCCTGCTCGGAGGATAGGTGCCTCGTGGTAAGTGACCCACAGGGAGCGCGTAATCTGCGTTTGAAATCCGCCGAGGTATCCTCACACTTCAGCCGCTCATGTCCCTGTTGCCCTCCTAGTCTCCACCTGCCATTTTTACATGTATCTAATACATTGTCATCGGCAGGTGCCATAGTTCCCGTAGTTTCCCCATTCCTAGTCCATTAGCATCCCATCACAATAGCCCCAGTAGTATTCATCCACAGTTAGCAATGGTATAGCACAGAACCGGGGATTGACTTTTTTTTTTAACGACGTCCACCGGGGATTGTCCTTGGGTTCATTTCTATAGTGTATAAAGGGATAATCGTCGCTTTTGTGTCACCATTTCATTAAAGTTGTCTCGAAAGGGCTTCAGCATGTTGGCTTCGGCGTCACGTTTGCCTCCCGAAAATTCGGAATTCTGTAGTCCCGAGGTCTGGAAGAGACATACAAAATAATAATCCTTACTAATATTATAAATGGGAAAGTGAGTGAGTGGTTCAGTAGTTCCGAAGATTAGCGTGTACAAACAAACAGACATACAGACATACAGACATACAGACATACAGACAGATTTTTTTTTTTGGATTTGTGCTCCATTACTGTTTCTAAACCCCACCCAATTATTATTTTTTTAATATATTCAATGTACAGACACAGTTTTTTTACAGATTTATTATATGTATAGATAAATTGGCAAGATTACTTAATAATAATCGATAATAAAAGAATCAAAACATTCATTTGGATATTACTATTGTTCACGCACCGGGGCGCGAACCATTTTTAATCTATGGTCATACATTGTTGTTTTTTTTTTTTATTTTCGTTTGGATACAGACAACGATGGTTGACATTGACATCTATCTGTCACATTTTTGTTCGGATATCCACAGTGGTAATTGAAGCGTTGGGTGCAACAAGGGAGTATGTTGTAAAATAGAGTTTCGAGAAAAATTACAATGAAAGTTTTAATGTCTTATATTATCTTAATACTTATTACTTGACTTACATTTACTTTATTATTTCTTAGTGCCATGATTAAGCAAAAAGAATAAGATATTACAACTATTTTAAAGAAATCAGAAACACCGTAAAATATATTTTTTTTAACCTGTGTTATCCGCCCTTGTTGTGTGATGTTGGGCTTGCCAACCTTCCGACAGGCAGGGTCCTTAGGTGTTGATGAGGGTAGACGTGTTAATAAAACAACAGAACTACATATTTAGGTATAGTCAAGGCAACCAATACCTACTAAGAAGTGCACCCCTTTATTGAGTATACTACGCTATTTATACAAAGGAAAAGCTACGTGCTTATCTTAACTAATTATTATCTTATTAAATATCTTATTCTGTACGAGGCATTCCTATCGTCTACTTATCTTAACATTATCAATACTAACTAATCACTACGTGATCATAGACCACACCACATCACCCTTCCAAAGGAAAAAAAATAAATAAATGCATACTTTTTTTTTTTTTTTTTACCTTTTACAATATAACTTAGTCCTATTTTTATGCACTACTTTATCTACATTCGACTTATCCTTAATTACAACATTTGGTGATTCATCCTTGACAACCACAAACGGTCCGTCATATACACAATCTAATTTGGTACCCGTTTCATTTTTAATTAACACCAAATCACCTTCTTTATAAGTTATTGGATTTATATTTCTATCATAACACTCTTTCCTCAATATTTTACTAGCTACTAAATTTTGTTTAGCATCAGCTTGAGCTCTTTGTAATCGATACTTAAATTCTAAAGGGTAATTATCAAAATTATACAATGGTTCAACACTTGCTCCTTGTAGATTACTTGGTAATCTGCATATCTTTCCGAAAACTAATTCATAAGGTGTATACTTGGTTACGGTATTAACTGTTGTATTATATGAAAAACACCAATACGGAATCCAAGAACTCCATGATGTTGTACTGTTATTTGTTTGTATTCTCAAATATGCACCTAAAGTTTTATGAACGTTTTCTAACGATCCTATACTTTCGTGATGATACGCTGTTGATGTTGTTTTCCTGATTCCCAAGATACTACATAATTCTACCATAACTTTTGAAATAAATTCAGAACCCCTATCTGTCGCAATGCCTTCTGGTATTCCATATCTTAAAATAAAATTTTCTGCTAAAACTCTTGCTACCTCATTTGCCGACTTGTTTTTTAATGGATAGGCTTCAACGAACTTAGTAAGTTCACACTGCAACGTCAATATGTACACATTCCCATATTCGTCCCTATCAAAAGGTCCTACTACATCTAAATAAATCTTTTCAAAAGCTGATGATGCTGTGGTTGTTATGGTCATTGGTTCCCTAATATTTTTCTGATACTTTTGTTTCTGACATTTATCACATTTCCGCACATACTCTCCGATATCTTTTTCTATAGATGGCCAATAATAATACTTTTTTATATTGTTCACCATCCTACGTATTCCAGCATGTCCACTCGTGGGTAAAATATGAAAATCATTCATAATGACCTTTCTTTCATCTATATCTTCCACTCTTCGTACACCCGTTACTACACAAACTTTAAAATCTCCACATATCGATTTACTATTCTCTTTAAAATATTTTGCCAGTTTTTCTATCATCTCTTTATTATAACAATTTTTTAAAATAACTACTTCTTTTATTCCATTTTCCACACAAAATGTGACTATGTCTTTCGACAACTCGTCTCGCGATGATGCCGATAAAGATTCATAGTTTATATAAATACTCGAGTTTTCTGGCATATACATTAAATTACGCGACTTTGCAAATATCGTTTTATAATCATTCTTCTTGTTACGTAACAACTTTTCCCACTTATCTACACCTACCTGAAGTACTTCTATATCATTTCCTTGTTTTTTAAGAACTTCTACGATCCTAGGGTGATCAGTCCTATTAACCGCAGAGTCTGTCTTTCGAATATCCGAGTTTTTTAACTGTTTGCACTGTGCTCTGGTCATTACAGATATAGTTTTTTCATGCATGCTCTTTAACTCTTCACTCGAAATAACTATTCTGGATAAAGCATCGGCTAATACATTTTCCTTTCCTTTCACATATTCGACCTCAAAGTCGTATTCTTCTAAACACAATCGAAATTTAGTCAACCTACTGGAAGGATCTGTCATGTTAAACAAATACAAAAGTGGTTTGTGATCAGTTTTTACAACGAACTTTCTCCCATATAAATATGGTCTAAAATACTTAACTGACCAAACTATAGCCAGCAATTCTTTCTCTATTATAGGATAGTTTAACTCACTCTTATTCAAAGATCTACTAGCATATGCAACAGGTTTTCCATTCCCATTGCACAAGACACTACCTATAGCAAAACCTGAACTGTCTGTCTGCAATATAAAAGTATTTTTATCAGAAAAATTTGGATAATCTAATACTGGAGGATTCATCAATGCTTGTTTTAATAATAAAAATGATTCCTCACATTGTTCGGTCCACTGAAACACCATATTCTTTTTACACAACTTAGTCATTGGAATAACTATTCTAGCAAAGTTAGGAATGAATTTCCTATAATAATTTGCAAATGCTACAAAACGCTTAACTTCCTCACTATTTGTTGGACGCGGATAATTTTTAATTACTATGACCTTCTCTGGGTCTGGTGAAATACCTTCTGCTGAAATTACGTGCCCTAAATAAAGTATTTGTTTTTTCAAAAATTCACACTTTGTTGGATTAAGTTTAAGATTTACTTCTCTTAGTCGAGAAAAAACTGACATAAGGTTCCGATTATGCTCTTCTAAATTCCTTCCGAACACTACAAGGTCATCTAAATATACCAGACATTTGTCATAATTCAATCCAGACATGGCTACAGTCATTAACCTGCTAAACGCACTTGGACTTATTTTTAATCCCATAGGTAACCTGCACATTTGATACTGACCTTTATCCGTAGTAAAAGCCGTATACTTCCGACTATCTTCATCTAAACTACACTGATAATACGATTGAGATAAATCACAATGACTAAAGTAAACAGCTCCTGACATCGAATCCAAGATTTCATTTATATTCGGTAATGGAAATTTATCGTTCTGAATTTTTTCATTCAACTGTCTGTAATCTATCACTACACGCCATTTTTTCTCACCACTACGATCCGCTTTTTTAGGAACTATCAATACAGGACTAGACCACTCACTAACTGATTCTTCAATAATACCATTCTCTAGCATCTCCTGTACCTGTCTATCAACTTCCTTTTTCTGCATATACGGTATCCTATACTGTTTCCTATAAACTGGAGTAACATTGTCTTTTAATCGTATCGACTGCTTATATACATTCGTGATAGCTAACTTATCTCCTGGAATATGGAAAATATCTGGATATTTCGCGCATATTTGCTCAACTGACAACCTCTCCTCGGACCTCAAATAGTCAAGTTTAAGTAAAGAAAATATTTTCTTTACACGCTCAACGTCCTTTTCAGGTTTTACAAAATTACAACAATCGAAATTACTTAATGGGAAAACTTCTACATTCGACATGCTACACATAACTTCCTCCGAGGTTGTATTTAAAATTCTAATGGGTATCATCCCATTCCTAGGCCTAGCCATCACACTAGCTAAAAAAACTCCTTTGCGTAATTCTTTCCTAATCACTACACAATCTTCTGCTCTATTAACAGGAAAATACCTTACTACTTCACAACGCGGAGGTATAGTTAATAAGAAATCATAGGTCCTTAGCGGCATCGAAACTAATTGTCTAGCATGATTTTTAAGAGTCAATCTGTTCGTCGAAAAATCTATAATACCTCCATACTTCTGCAAGAAATCCTGTCCCAATATGCCAACTGACTTACAAGGCAAATCATCAAATATATAAAACTTATGCACGAATGCACACTGTCTGTGTTCCAACTTTAAATGTACATAACCTATAGCTCGTAAACTACCTCCTACACCATTAATCACTAACTCATCCTTAACTATCTTACAGTTCAAAGCGTTATCCCTTAAAAAAATATTTTTTACGGCTGATATCGACGCACCCGTATCTATTAACCATTCGCTATGTATACTATTTATCACTAAATTAACCCAGTTAATACTATCGTAAGCTAAAATATGCTTAGACTCGAAAAAACTGCGTTTCATTCAACTGTCCACCTTCGCTACTTCGTGACATTGACAATGAATCATTATCGCTCCGCACGTGCGAAAAGTATGCTACACGCCTTCTACCTTGCTGAGTCTGCCGTCCTCGATAAGCATTATTGCTGCGACCGCGCATTCCACCGTTATGCCCCATGTTGACATTTTTGCGCGTACTCTGCGTGTACGAATTTCTTACAGAATGTCTCCTAACACTATCTCCACGACCTCTATTGAATGTAGAAAAACTACTCCTTGAGGGCCAGCGTTGGTACGTCATGACTTGTGACGATGAAGCACAATTCTCGTCCTCTGCTACCCTAATAGCATCTTTTAAGGATGTTAAATTCCGTGCCGTAATGATCGTACCAAGACGTTGATTACGAAGGCCGTCTGCAAACTTCCTAATTGCATATTTTTCGTTAAATGGTTGTAATATTTTATAAGCTTCCGAATCTTCTCCCGCCTGAGAAATAGTCAAATCAGTCATCAGCCTTTCTATTTCTGCTCCAAAGTCTGCAATTGATTTATTATCTTGCCTAGTGCGCGTTAACTTAGCTTGTATTGCAACGTCAGATTTTACCGTAAGAAGATGTTTCTTCATATCTGCCAAAAGACTGTCTACCGACGCGTAAGTAGGTGACAACCGAATCCTAGCACCCTGGGTAAGCCGTGTAGTTAGCACAAACTTAATCAAAAGAACACTATCGGTCCCTTCTAACATAGAACTATATAATCCTATAGCATCAATTAAATCTTGAGTAACTTGTTCATCTCCATTCATTTTCGGTAGTAAGCTAACCGCCGTTTTCAACGAAAACTTTTCTGCCGCCATTTTCTGTTCGTTACTGACCTCGCTCTCAAACTTAATAGTATTTTTGTACAAACTTTCTATGTTACTCACTAATTGCACTAATTCCTCTGAACATTTTTCTTTGCTCGTTCCTTCAATTATACATTTAAATTTACTATAAAGGGCTTTTGCTTCATTTATCTTTTTATCAAAGTTTTGTCCCTGTCGCCTACTGGGACCTAATTTAACAATAGCTTCTCTTAATAATTTTAACTGTAAAAATAACGTTGTTAACTCTACTTCCATTTGAACAAAAACTTATTGTCTCTAATTCACAATAAACCACAACATTGTCACAACACTTAGTACATATTTAAACACTTACTTCAGATCTTCCTGTCGCTCCGTATGCTCCTTAGGCCGTCTGCACTACTCTTTGCATCTCCCTTTGTCGTATTTTCTCTTCAATCCAGTTCTGGTGACATCTTCTATATAACCAGAATACCACGCCAATGATCATAAGCGCAAAACAAGTGGCTATAAAAAACAGCACCGTGTTGGTCGTTGCTAATTGTTCCTTCGCCACCGTCGCGACATTTGATCCTCCTGCTGCCGTCTGGGCTACTATTACTTCTTCTTTGGACGTCGTGCTTCCCATGGCGTTTCGATATTGTCCAACCGCTCTCGCAGGGTCTCGCAGGGTCTGCTCGAATCACAAGATCCTCTCGAATGGCAGGGTCCGTTCGAATGGCAGGGTCCGTTCGAATGGCAGGGTCCGTTCGAATGGCAGGGTCCGTTCGAATGGCAGGGTCCGTTCGAATGGCAGGGTCGCCATGTGATGTTGGGCTTGCCAACCTTCCGACAGGCAGGGTCCTTAGGTGTTGATGAGGGTAGACGTGTTAATAAAACAACAGAACTACATATTTAGGTATAGTCAAGGCAACCAATACCTACTAAGAAGTGCACCCCTTTATTGAGTATACTACGCTATTTATACAAAGGAAAAGCTACGTGCTTATCTTAACTAATTATTATCTTATTAAATATCTTATTCTGTACGAGGCATTCCTATCGTCTACTTATCTTAACATTATCAATACTAACTAATCACTACGTGATCATAGACCACACCACAGTTGCATCCAACTGGTAAAACAGACAGGACGTTAATTTTACTATTGAATTTTAAGGAAAATAAACAACAATTTGAATACTTATGTAATTACTTTTAATTAAAAATGTAAGTTAAACATGTGTATTTATTACAATCACCCGTTCAAATATTCAACTTTCTTATTATTATTATTTTTTCGTGTTTTTAATCAGATTCATCAAAATATTCACTAGACTCAAGGGAATCTTCTGAATCAGCAGCAACTGGCCTCCTGGACGGTCCAGCCTGATCTTCCTGGCCTGTCTGGAAAGTCAGGACCTGTTTCAACCACTCAGCATTTTCAGGTTTCATGAATGGTGTCAAGGATAAAACGTCTCTAATCTTTACGTCTTTTACTCCAGGTTTTTCCACCTGCCGCAAATTCAAATCATGTTTGTTTACTGGCAAAACATTCTTCTTAAATGTAAAATTTAGATCCGGAGATGCATATAATCTTGAGGTCGTTATCACTCCTTCAGGACTAAAGTCTAGTTTAACATATTGCTGTATGGCAAACCGAATTTTGTTTTTTCCCGTGGCCGTGGGTGTCTTAGACAAAAAGACCTGTAAACCTTTATTCCAATCTTCAATAAGATAGCTAGCCATCAATACATTAAAGGGGCTAGGATTGCTTCTTGCTGATGACATCACTTTCAAATATTGTTCAGCTGACTCGACAGTTTCCAAAGATTTTAGCAATATGCCATACCTTCCGAAGTTTCTGTCACATTGGTTATAGGAGTGGCCTCTTACTGGAAATATATGTTCGATTGGCATGTTCAAGCTTTTGGCCAACCATGTGGAGAACATTACCATTGTTATATTTTTATTTTGGCCTCCACAAGCATCAGAAAAAAATACAATTTTTTTATATTAGGTAAATCTTGCAACTTTTCTATACATATAATAATCTATATCTATACATCTATACATATAATAAATCTGTAAAAAAACTGTGTCTGTACATTGAATATATTAAAAAAATAATAATTGGGTGGGGTTTAGAAACAGTAATGGAGCACAAATCCAAAAAAAAAATTCTGTCTGTATGTCTGTATACATATAATAAATCTGTAAAAAAACTGTGTCTGTACATTGAATATATTAAAAAAATAATAATTGGGTGGGGTTTAGAAACAGTAATGGAGCACAAATCCAAAAAAAAAATTCTGTCTGTATGTCTGTATGTCTGTATGTCTGTATGTCTGTTTGTTTGTACACGCTAATCTTCGGAACTACTGAACCGATTTCAATGATTTTTTCTTTGTTGTGTCAGTATTAAGCCTGGTCAACATATAGGCTATAATTTATCTTCGAAACTTGAAGACCTGATGCAGAACACCAACAGACCAACAAAACTATAAGAGATACAAAAATGGTGCCATGGCAAAAATTGTTTCATATGATGAGCATTTTCAGCTGAGATAATAAATTTGAAGATCTGGAACACCTGATGTGGAACCCCAAGAGCCCAGCTTCTCTATACCATATACAGGTATGACGTTTTAGCAAAAGTTGTTCAATTTGATAAGCACTTTCTATTGACTTATACAAATTGAAGATCTAAAACACCTGATGTGGAACTCCAGGGGCCCAGCTAGACTATAGCATATAGAGGTATGACGTTTTAGCAAAAGTTGTTCAATCTGATAAGCACTCTCTGTTGACGTATAAACATCGAAGATCTGGAACACCTGATGTGGAACTTCAAGAGCAATACTACACTTGAAATGTATAGAAATGAATGATATGAAATAGGTATGGTGAATCAAAAAAAGTAATTAGTCCGTCTTTTAGATAACCCTAAAATAATGGACACGTATTTTGTCATTTCTCTCTCACACAAACAAGACAATAACGAAGATATAACACGCTTGAATTTTGTGTTAAGTCACTCCTTAGTACAAATTTTACATACCTAGACGTGGCGTCACGAGCCCCCACTCTCCGAATTTGTTGCATTATATATATATCATTATTATTTTGTATGTCTCTTCCAGACCTCGGGACTACAGAATTCCGAATTTTCGGGAGGCAAACGTGACGTCGAAGCCAACATGCTGAAGCCCTTTCGAGACAACTTTAATGAAATGGTGACACAAAACCGACGATTATCCCTTTATACACTATAGAAATGAACCCAAGGACAATCCCCGGTGGACGTCGTTAAAAAAAAAAGTCAATCCTCGGTTCTGTGCTATACCATTGCTAACTGTGGATGAATACTACTGGGGCTATTGTGATGGGATGCTAATGGACTAGGAATGGGGAAACTACGGGAACTATGGCACCTGCCGATGACAATGTATTAGATACATGTAAAAATGGCAGGTGGAGACTAGGAGGGCAACAGGGACATGAGCGGCTGAAGTGTGAGGATAACTCGGCGGATTTCAAACGCAGATTACGCGCTACCTGTGGGTCACTTACCACGAGGCACCTATCCTCCGAGCAGGGCTACTAACCCTGCTCTAGCGATTCCACTCTGGACGGTCAAGCCAAGCCAGAGGCGTGAGACCTACCCCCGTCATGGTTCACTCCGACCGGCTAGAGATGGGGGACAGTATACTCTCCCTGGAGAATTCAGTATACAGGGTTATTGGTAAATCACTAACAACCTTGCAGGACTGTATTACTAACGTCATAAACTACAACTTTTGTTCTATGACTTTTTATAAAACATACTACATTTGCCAAAAACAAACCTACAAGATTTCATTGGTCTATCTAACACATTTCAACTCTATTTTGCTATAGTGATAAAATTTGCACGCCCCTACCATTTCTTCATCAACAAAAGGCCCGATCGAGACCAGTCGAGCGATTAGTCGACCTTAGAGTGTGCGGACGAGTCGAGATTATCACTCATTACAATAAATTCGTTTGGTGAAGGGTTTGCATTTTTAGAATGAATGCAAGATCTTTACCTACCCTACGCCTCCCGCGCACTACTCTCGTATCTAGTCATACTTTTGAATTGGTAAATCGCTACGCTACGATTTTCCTTTTTACGAAAAGGTCAAATAAAAAAAAAAAACAAAATATCGTCTTCTTCACGTACTGTGTGCCTCGGTGGACGATCACTATCCCTGATGGCATGCCGGAATTGCCCGTAATCTCGTAACCGCTGTGTGGCGGCTAGCATTGTTACTCAGCTAGGTGTAGGGATGTTTGGGAATCATATGGCGTATTGGCGACAGGCTTCCGAAACATTGTCTTCACACCTAGCCAGCATTCGCACCATTTCCGTGTACTCGACATTTGAATATCGATACTAGTGCAGTCATTGAAGCGAAAAATACTGTCTATCCTCCGAATTTTTTTACTGTGAACCGATTTGCATGAAATTTTGGAATTAGGTTCATCTTACCCTTAACTTCAAAAGTGAATATGATTTGAACTCAGCCACCCCCCCTGGGGGTGGTTGCCACCCCTTCTTTGGGGTGAATATTTTTTTTGCAAAATAACTTCGGATATCGATAGAAGACCTAATTTTAAGCAAAAGTTGTCTTTAAAGTTTTAAAAGAAATCCAATACTTTTCAAGTTATTGGCAATTGAAAATTCGCAATTTTTTCACGTTTTTCATCGGTTTTTAAACGGTTTTATTTAGCTTACCCTGTTTGTTTTATTATTTATTCTTGGGTCAAATTTAGTAATTCAAATTTAAGTACCTTGCTGTTGTCAGATTTATCTGAAATTTGGTACACACCTTTAATTCCGATGACAATACAATATACTAATATCAATAACATTGTAAATCCAAGATGGCCGCCGGTACAAAATGGCGGATTACATATTTTTTCCACAACCCCCTCAATATGGGTGTCAAATGAAAGGGCTACTCAAGTAGAATACTGTCAGCAACCCCAGCGGGGCCCAACAGGGCCAAGGCCTGCCTGGGCTGCGGGATTGTCCTGGTACATAAAAGGCCTACGACGAAACGCAACGGTTTTTAGTCAGTAAGAGTCTGGCACTCCCTCACCGCTGCTGACCCATATATAGAATGAGGAATATTCGGTAGGCATTTTTATTAAATACTAAAAACTAGAAAATAAAAAATCGGTAAAAAAACTTTTAAGTTAAACGGTTTTATCTTATGTGCACTGAAAACTAGAAAATAAAAATAAAAACTATTACTTACCTATAAACCTACGTAGGTGGTCCCGGTCATATTAGACTAAAATAAATACGTGGGGGCCCTCTGAAATCCTACCTAAAGCAAAGCATATCTTTATACTTTGGTAGATCGTGAGCTCGGCGTTCGCTGGTGAAGCCGCTACGGCTGATTATTGATTGTCAAAATCTCCAGTTACGATTATAGTAAGTAGAAATCCACACCTATTATACCTCTAGAAGAAAGTATTACAGCAATAGTTAGCTTTGATCTTTAATATCTAGCTTAATATTGCACTTAGGACATTTTATAAAAAAACAAATTGTTCGTTGTTTTACCTGCTACAATTTTGTTCTGTATACATTTTCGATAAAACGTATATTTTTGGAGATATTTGCAAAAAACCGATGAAAAACGTGAAAAAATTGCGAATTTTCAATTGCCAATAACTTGAAAGGTATTGGATTTCTTTTAAAACTTAAAAGACAACTTTTGCTTAAAATTAGGTCTTCTATCGATATCCGAGGTTATTTTGCAAAAAAAATATTCACCCCAAAGAAGGGGTGGCAACCACCCCCAGGGGGGGTGGCGGAGTTCAAATCATATTCACTTTTGAAGTTAAGGGTAAGATGAACCTAATTCCAAAATTTCATGCAAATCGGTTCACAGTAAAAAAAATCGTAGCAATAATGTAGTTCAATGACTGCACTATACGCCATACTGTAAAGATAATTACGTTCGCACCATCGAATTTCGCTACAATGACACGTATGATGCGACGCGGGCGCATGAAAACGACTGACGGTCGCTCGTAAATAGGTCAAACGCTCCCCCCCCCCCCACCCGAGCCCCGCTCCCTGCTCCCCTCCGCTGTCTTTTGTACTACTGTTTACTGTGCTTCGCATAGACTTCGTAACTTTTAGAGCGTACACTTGAAATATTTTAATTTTTGTGTGAAAATTTTGATGAACTAAAATCTGAGAATTATTAAAAGTCATAGAACAAAAGTTTTAGTTTATGATATTAGTAATATGGTCCTGAGAGGTTGTTAGTGATTTTCCAATAACCCTGTATATTCCTCGCGGGGTCGCTACTCCCCGTCATCAGCCTCAAATGCCCTGCGGTGCTTATATCTCATTATTATTGTCGTTATTATCTCAAGTGCCTTTGTCCCAATTATGTTAGGGTCGACTTCCAGTCACGATGCAACTGAGTACCAGTGTTTTACAAGGAGCGACTGCCTATCTGACCTCCACAAACCGGTTAACCGCTCAACCCTACGCCCCTTGGTAAAACTGGTCAGATTTACTGGCTTCTGACTACCCATAATGACTGCCAAGAATGTTCAATGACAGCCGGAACCTACAGTTTAACATCCCCTCCAAATAACGGTCATTGGTATCCAAAATATACATACATAGAAAGTACATACGAACTTAGAAAAGTTGCATTGGCAGGTACTTGCCAGACCTGGAATCAAAGACGCACGCTCATACTTGAGAGATTGGTTCTCTACCCACTAAACCACCACAACTTCCACTAAGTCATCACGACTTTGTCGTCTCAGTAACATTTAATGTTTTTTTACGTAATAATACGTGTAATATTTTTGCCACACACAACATAAATGCGGACTAATTAGAATCACTACTTTTATCCCTATGGTCACGCCTATTGCGCTTCAGTTCTCAGCGTTTTGTTTAGTCTGCTGTGCTTTTGCCGTTGAAGTACAAAAATTAAATATATGGAACGTTTCTAATGGCTATGCGTATTCCGTTGTTTACAAGTCACCGGCCCTTAAAATTCAATATCAGACGATTCAGATCTTTGATTTTGCTAACCCCGTCGCTGGCATAAGGGACAGGATCCGCGTACGAAGTCGCGGGCAGAAGCTAGTCTTTAATAAAATGATGTATGAATGAACAGACAGTGTTGGGTCCTTTTTTGGAATCAATTTCCAGAAAACAATAAAACGAATTTGATCCATCATTGTGACAGTGAATGTTGAAATTAAAAAGCCATAATAATCTTTTATAAAATTGTGAAGTTATGTTAAGTTTTGGAATGGGTAAATTTTGAGCATAATCGAACTCCAATACAAGTGTTTCTGTGCCAGGATTATTCTGAACTGACTCCAAAACCTTTTTTTTTAACGCATTATATGAGTCAATTTTTTTCAAATGCAAGTTGTATCGAATCAGACATGGATCATCAGGTTTATTTTCCAATAGAACTTTACATTTTGTACAGTAGTCACAGACATCTGTTCTGGGTAGTTTAGACTACTGAGTAAATACTGTTTTCACGAAAATATCTGTGATAAGTGTTATACTTCATTTTAAGAACAGTATTCTTTTGTTCGAAATAATACTGCTGAAAGGCTCTGTAAAGTTTCAAAACGGATAAATCCGGATTCTCAAAATATTTTCTTTCACTGGCTCGACCATAGTGAGAGTTTTTGCTCGGTAATAGTGTGCTCTTTTATCATATTGTAGACGTCCTGACCAATTTTGTTGGGACGATTGTCATGTTTTCCTCTCATATCACGAACTGGTTCTCTTGACAATATAGTTTTTTGGACTACCCTCAACCGTTTTTCCGATATTTTCAGTAGCGACAGTAATAATTTTCTGCAAATATTTATCTTTAAACCGTCTACAGTTAAAAAGTATTTCCATTGATTATCACGTTTCAACTTGTCAGGCCCAAAATTCTCTCTCGACTTCAACTTTTTTTCTAAACTAGACATTAAGAGGGTATCTTGCTGCGCTTTGTCACCCATATTCCAAAAGTCACCAAACAATTTTCTCTGTGCATTTTGATCGAGTTTAAAACAACATTTTTTGGTACAGCACGTCGTAATATACTTAAAAACTTTTTTAGGTACCTTCTTTCCTCGAGATGACGCGTATGCTTCACCCAAATTTCTTTTTAACTTTTGCACATTTTTTTTCCACATGTTTTCATTCTTCTCCTTCTTTTTTCCCTTTTTTTTTGGGGTCTCATGTTCACTCTGGTTAACATCTGATCTATAGTCACTTGAATCACTCATTTCAGTCATAACTGCAGACAGGTTGCTCGAATTTAAACGCACTTTTGTTATCTATGCAACAAGGGCGTAACGCCACCTTCGATATTAATCATTTTAACGTCATCTAGAAGCGGTTGATCGAAACGAGTTTTTGGGATTCGAAACTAGATGGTGCTATGCATGTTTTGATGTGATAACATGAAAACGGGCGTTGGGTACCGAACGATCAATTGATCTATCTCCGACACGGCCAGAACTGACATTCTACACGACCTCGTGTAATTATGTAACAACAAAAAAATTCTAGATGTAAATCGTTCGGCCTTTCTGACAAACAAAAGTCAAACAAAGTCCTAAACACTGGGTAAATTAAGAAAAATCCTGAATTAGTCATAAAAATCTTCACAGTAATTGATTCGAAAATCATTCGTAATATCTATTCTGTTACTGACCATACATAAGCTCAACAAAAGTAGGGACATAGTCCCCCAGCCGAAATCACACATTCGACAAGTAATTTGGAATCAAATAGACAACACGCACAGGCGTCAACATAGACAGCCCGCATGCGTCAAGTTCGATATCCAAATCCAGGAGTCAACAAAGACATCCAACCAGGCGTCAACATAGACAACCCAAACACAGGAGTCAACATAGACATCCAACCAGGCGTCACAACCCAAACAAGAGTCAACATAGACATCTTGCAAACTCGGCTATTGTATGTCGGTAGCAGTCAAATTAACGTCAATATCATCATTAAAAGTAACTGGACATTCAGGCATTTTTCGCAACCTATCGTGTGCGTATTTGTAAGTTCTATTGCAATTCAAAGATTAACAAATATCACCATCTAATAAAGTTAAGATCTAATTGCTAGTCAGACTTTCAACCTGTAAATTACAGCAACCATTACAACTACGGTTGTCATTCACAACAACGCCTTTTTACTCGACAGGCTTTGCATCATTAGTGTGTCCCATGACCGAGAGCAATCAGCCCATTCTGGCCTTCCAGGGTACACAACCACAATCGTCAGTGACATGACACTAATAGTAGCGCAGACATTACACAGGTCTCTTCCTGGTCACCTCGATGCCATAACATAGGTCAACGGGTCTTTTCCGAGTCACCCCGATACCCATAATTAGTACTGCTTAACATAATGAAATAATCAAGTAGGCATAACACCTTACCACCAAATCTATAGTCTGACTCACAATTGAAATCATACCAACAATAAAGTAGGTAAACTATCAACAATTACAACATAAAACTGGATTGATCTCACCAGATCTATCATTCATGCTTCTCGTAATGTCTCTGTACGCAAGCAAACACAGCGTCTCGACTTATGTAGTTCACGCTGCAAACCGGGCCGCAGTAGAAGCCAGGCGTCGCGTCGCGCTCGCGGACGCCACAGCGACGAACTAGCAGTGGCTCCTTCCACTCGAAGCAGGAGAGGCTCACGGGATTATCACATGCAAAAGCTATCGGAAATCGGTTATTTTTTTTTTAATTCCTTTACATCAGGCGACTAAGGCCCATAGAAAATACGATACTTACATAAATAGTTAACATTACAATACTTATAAAGTAATACATATGAAAAATAAAAAACAATACATAAATGATCAACAAAATAATAATTATAAACTAATACATAAAAAACCACTTCTATTTGTTGTTGACACGAATAGGCGGTGTCGTGTTGCACTGCGTGGTGTCGCGTAGCCTCCCGCGGAATCGCCGGAAAACGACACCTTTCGGCCAAAACGCTTCTTGGAACATGTCGAGATGCTGAGTCGGCACACGTACCACAAATGATTTGAAATTTGTATTGTGTCTCGGCTCCAACCTCTCGACTCTTAAGGTCCAGTTCGTCTTGACTCTTATATACTCCACGATCTCCTCAACCTTCGTGGAGTGGTGAAGGCGCGACACATACAGCTGCGTCGTAGGTATTGCTGGACGCAGCAGCATGTTCGGACCAGTCAATGCAGTCCCGCATTGATTTCGGCTAGATGGCTTCTTCTTCCTTCTCTCCACCTTGACGAAACCATCTGCATCAGCTGTCCCTTTACATGGTACAGATTGTACCGTGTCTCGGGTGGCTTCGGGCTGATTTTGTATCGCCACAGTAGCTTTAGGTGGCCGTTGGACGGGATTTCGCTTTACGGCATCCGAGTAAACAAGTCCAAGCCTAGACGCGGGGAGGGCGGGGCACGGTGACGCATCGCTAGTAGTGGCGACGGCAGGCGACGAATGCAATTTTGCTGACTCGGCGCGCTGCGGCGATGCGTTGACCTGTCCGTGGCGTGTGTTGTCGCTGTTGGCATGCGCGTGTGACCTACATACTGAGTTTCGCAATTCTGCTACCTCGCTACGTAGATCACAGATGGTGGACTGTGATGCCTCCAGCTTCAATTGCAGCTCGACCAGGCTGGACCTCATACTCGTGATGTCCTTTAACAGCCTGGTGACATCGACGTGATCGAAAGTGACCGGGGGCAGCTTCCGCGAGTCCTTTGCCACGAATGTTGGCACGTCGTCCGGGTCGGTCTCCTTCACCAGCCTTATGGTGTCTTGAAGACTCCTCTCACCCTTTTCATCTCGCCTGCGGGTCGGCATTCGGTCTGCCATTTGCAGCGACTCGTACAACAGCTTCTTTGCGCTGCGTATCTCCTCCTCGGTGAAGTTCGAGGTGCAAATCTGGGTCACACTGACCTCATCCATGACGTCCAGCTGGTCCTGCAGGAACGCCAGGACCTCGTTCGCCACGAGTTCTTCCGAACGCATGGTATCAGAATAAGCGGCGGCTGACGCCGCGCTCGGCACGAAATTAATATAATTTCTGCGAACAGTGCAAACGCGTCCGATGTCAACGAATGAACGCGATACCGTTATCACAACACCAATTATCAGACAGAGTTGTAATATCAACACGTTTCTGTTCTACTTTGTTAATTATTTGTGGAAGAAATAAAACCAAGAAAGAAAGGGGGAATTACATAATGTCAAAACCATAAGCCTGTAGAAATGACTACCGTCTCTGTACTCGAATAGTAACAGTGAATTTATGTCGGCAAAGTTTCAAATTCATTGGAATGGTATTTACTCTAACTTTTTGAAAAAGAATGGCACCGTAAACAGCTGCACTAGCGTCAGTATGTAATTCCATAGGATATACATACAGGGTTGTATCATTAAAACTACCAAACTAATTGTCTCGCGTTTATCTGTCGTGACTCGTCATAAACAAACTCAGGCAACAAAGTCATGAGAGTATTTTTGAAGGAGTACAATCAACCGACTCTTTTACTAAGGTGGAATATCAGTATCAATATCATCAGCTCAGGAATAGAGCATTAATCAATATACTTAACCTTTGTGATGGTAAGACTATTTTCGGTTAACATGACCGAAACAGCAAAACCAATTTTATTATCTCACTATCTATCATGATATTATGACTTAAACAGGCATTAGGTATTACATGAAACAGTAACCAAATGGTAGCTGTCTATTTTTTACTTCACTCAGAATTTATTCGGTACATAATGTACTACAATTTCCTATTCCCATTATATTGACAACACAACCAATATGCAGGCCAGGGATTTTTTTAGCAAAAGTTTCAGCAAGTAGAGAACATTCAACCACAGAGTCATAACAGAATGAATACGTCTCACCAGAGTGACGTAGAACACCAGTGGTAGGTCGTACTTCACAGGCTTCAACTTGCATCTTGGATGAATGGCTGCTTGAAGCTTGACTTGAATGAATGGCCGCTTTCCGGTTGTCTTTGGGCAGCGTGGCGCGACGTGACCCGCCTCGCCACAGCGGTAGCAGACGACATTCTTTGCGAGCGATGACTTAGCTGGGAAAGCTAATTACATCCTGGACCAGGATGTTTGGTTTTGTCGGCCTTCTTCCGACAGGTGATAACTCTATGCCCTGCTATGCCACAGTAGTGGAAAACTATTGTACTTGGCTTAAACCTTTTGGGTTCAGCAGAGACATGGTCAGTGGAGAACTGAGGTTCCCTCTTAAGATGCGACAAGACACTTAGTTCCTGTTAAAGTTTATACCTGGTAGGTACTTCGGTAGTACAAGGTAACCGATGAGCACGAACATCAAATTTAGAAACATGGGCCAGAATAGTGCGGCAATTTGTTCGACACTCGGACTATTTCATTTTGACGTCAGCGAAGTGACGTGTCTACTTGCATATGAGGCTAAAGATTCACCTTCTTTTGGTTGACTGTTATAACGGTTAAAAGGGGGTAGCAACGATAGTTTTTGACACATCGAAACGGGAAAGAAAGATACTTTTAAAGTCTGGCCAGGTCATGCCGGCATACGATACTTGGGAAAGTCATACGGAAGCACTGCCTTTCAAGGCTTTACTAAGGGCGATAATAAGTGGAGGCCTGAAGGGTTTTAACATCAACAGTTGTACTCCAAGATCGAGCATTGGAATCGGGTGAATCGGGATCAAAATCGGGCAAGCGAATTGCATTAGACGGTGTGGTGGGGGGTCTTCATTGCATCAATTAGCCGAGCCATATTACGGCCCTGAAGTTCTAACATTGCTCGCCATGGATCACCAACCCCATCCGATTCCCGGGCTTCACCCTATCCCACTTCTGATGTAGGATCAGGCGATCGCCGAGCGGTACACCATGAGGGTTTGGAGTGCCCATTTTATTGGGATAGACAAGACTTTAATACAAAATAACAATGTTTAATTACACTAAATAATAATCCACACAGTATACACAGTTTAAAACAATAAATTAGGTAGACCACGAACAGACCTTACGGTCACAGTTCGAACAGTGGCATAGGCCACCCACATACACAGTATGTTAGTAAATAATATGGCGACACGAACAGACTTTACAGTCACAGTTCGTACAGCGGCGTAAGCCACCCACATACAAAGTATGTTTGTAAATAATATGGCGAAACGAACAGACCCTAGACTAAGGTCACAGTCCGTACAGCGGCGTAAGCCACCCAAGTACAAAGTGTATCGTATGCCAAATTGCCAATACAGCTATGTGAATATACAGCTAGGCTGTACCAAGGAAACCGACAGTTTTGTCGGGAGCAGGAGCTCTATAATGAGTCTAATCCGAAGATAGACTGATTTCGTCATATTATATATTTTTTTTTTTTTTTTTTTTTGGTATGGCATCTCGCAGTTCAGCCTAGGAGGCCGTGTACTGCTTAACCGGACTTTTCCCTGTGGATGCCTAGAATTTAAGGCCTCCAGCCAGGGGCGTAAACAACTTATAAACTAAGCGACTGCGCTAAGGGTACCCCCTGTGGGGTCGGACCTCGGCTTAGGGCGTCGCTGGGGAGGCAGCAAGGGGACAGGCTGGATCATATGATCATTATTATTAAATGGGGAATTTGAAGCTACTGGCTCAGCTCGCGGGCTGGCTCGATGAGCAAGGGTCGGGACTGATTTCGTCATCAAATGCATGGCCTTTTATAGGACGTTCGAACAATGACCCCTCTCCACAACAACTCTGTCCAAAGCGCGCGAAAGCGCGCCATGCGTTAACTTGATACAACATTATTAAAATTTCGATTAATCTAACTAGATTCTTACAAGACTTTTACATTGCAAAGTTGTTAAATTATCCAAGAATGCTTATTGTAATTAGACAATCGCATTTAAACGTTAAAATAATCAAAATAACATGTTATTGTTGATATTGACAAAATCCATTTAGTTTCTGTTATTGTAATAGGTAGTCCAAAATTCAATTCACATGTTTACTGAGTACTTTATAAATCTAGTTTTGATTTATTAGACAATAAATTGGCAAGATTACTTAATAATAATCGATAATAAAAGAATCAAAACATTGAACCATTTTTAATCTATGGTTGTTTTTTTTTTTTTTTTTTTTTATTTACATTGTTGTTTTTTTTTATTTTCGTTTGGATACAGACAACGGTGATTGACATTGACATCTATCTGTCACATTTTTGTTCGGATATCCACAGTGGTAATTGATCTATCTCCGACATATACATTTTGTTTTTTGGGTGGTTTTATAAAAACGAGGATTAAAATTATTTGAGGGTACTTCCGTAAAAACGTGGTTTAACCAAAAAAAATCATCTTAGAGAACGGCATCGTATCTGTATTTTAACCACCGAATAAATAATAACGACACAAAAACATTGAAATTAAATTAATTCTATGCCAACCTATTGGCTTAAGGGCTAGGCTTTTTGGCAACCGACCACACTATTCCCTGTGAGCGTTGTGCACACCTGTAACTGACTTATTTACACAGGACTAACAATTGTAAACTTATATATGCGTAAGCAATTGTAAATAAGTTGTTGGTGTGCCTTGAAATAAATAAACCTTTTCACGTGAATTTGCCCACCAAATTGGTATAAAAATAATAATTTATTTAAATATCCAATACGTCAATTCCAAATTCAAATGGCTAACGCATAACCTAAACAAGAATAGAAGACGTGTACTTACGCAGTATTTGCGCTGTATCCCACATCTGAAATGTAAGAACTCCACTCCAAGGTATAGGACTCCCCTCCAAGAAAACGTCAACACTTTCAACAGACTATCAATCTTTATTCTTTTCAACACAATCTCGCTTACACGACCGCACGGTACGGTGCTCCGCTCAGAATGCCGCCATTTGCCAAGTGTTGCTAGCTGCTACCTCCAACCGGAAAATGTCATTTTTAAATTATTTCGTTTGGTGATTGAATTGAACAAATTATTTTACTATTAAAAATTATAACATATGAAATTAGATATCTAAAATATATCCAAACCTTACAGTTGTTCGTGGACACCACAGCAATACATAGGCAGAAACTCATTCCACCCGAAGCACGTGAGAGTCCCAGCAGCATCAGCGTACTAAGCTCGAGCACATGAAAACCAAAAACAATAGTTAATTCGTTACGCAATCCATTACAAAATTAAAATAGAACAGTAAAACTTCAGTTGGCGTCGTACTTAAGAAAACGCTTATGAATCTAAACTGAAATAAAAAAAAAACTTTATAGTGGGAGTGAGACTATCCCACTTCTGATTTTAGCAATCAGAAGCGGATTTAATTAAAAAAAAGTACAACTTTATAACCTAAAAACTAACATTACAATTTCTTAAACCAATTGTTAAAATACCACAATTTACAACAATAAATATGAATCACGCACTAACTCTTAACAAAATAACAATCTCTCTATAGGTAAATAACCTCAAAATACGTCTTACACGCACGGCGGCCGATGAACGAATGGGCGTGACACCGGTACTCGGCTGCTTATATAGCAACTTATCGTCCTGCCCTCCTCCCAACTTATCAAATATCTAATAATAGTGTTAGCTGCCAGTAGTTACAAAGAGGGCAGCAGAGACGAGCGACCATAGACACCTCGCCATTCAGCCGTGCATCTATGCTTGGAGGATTCTTTTTTCGAACGTCGTTATGACAAGACATGTTATAGTTTGACAGAATGAGATTTTGCCGCGGTTCTTGACTAATCTTAGTTGATTTTCATGTTAAAACTATTTCTTGTAATTTCCTCGTTAAACAAACCTGCTTCTGGTTTTTAAGATCAGAAGTGGGATAGTCTCACTCCCACTATAAAGTTTTTGATTTCAGTTTCAGATTCGTTGGCACTTTTATTAAGTACGACGCGGTGTAAGGATATCCGCCATTACCGAAGTTTTTGCCGTTCTATTTTATTTTGTAATGGATTGCAGTGCGTTACATAGATTGGTAGATTCAAAATGCTATGCAGGCGGCTCGAGAATTGCTCGAGCTTAGTACGCTGATGCTGCTCTCGTGTGTTTTGGGTGGAATGAGTTTCTGCCTATGTATTGCTGTGGTATCCGTGAACAACATGCCTTGCTCCTACTATGCTCCAGATGTTATGGGAAGAATTCTGTAATGTACCTACCTGTATGTGAATGGTGAGATCAATCCGATTTATAGCCTTTATGTAATACATGTCTTGTAATCCATCTTGGTGGTTTATTGGTTAAAGACATACTGAATGTGTATGAGAACTTGAGTTAGATAACTAACAGGCTTACTATGTAAATGAGCTCAATAATATTTATTTCTAAACTTTCTGCTCATGAGAGTTTCAACAAGTACCTACACAGAAATATAAGTTTACTGCTTTTGTGGTATAAATGCACACTGATTAGATATTGACTTACTCAAATTGTTTTCATTGAAATGAAATAGTTAAAATTGTGCATCAGGCTCTAGATTTTTGGTGCCATTTTACAATTTACAAATTGAAAGTCTGTTTTCAGACCTTAGTTTTTATTTTCTTTTACTGATTATGTAATTCGGCATTAATTTTTGATGTTAACTAATGTTCAAATCTGTAACATGACAATGCTTGAGAGTCTGTCAATTGAACATTTGGTTACCTTAGCCAGATGCTTGCTTGCTTGTCTTTTGACTACAGGTATTGAGGATAAGCCTAAGCTGTGTGAGGTGATGGTGTAAGCGCTCCAGGTGCTGTGTCGTTTGACATAGTAAGAGTGCTGTGACACTTCATGCTCCCCGGGTGCTGTGCTGCTGCACAAGCTTTGGATGCTGTACGTAGTGCTGACGGCCAGTATCTCATTTGGCATACCCCGGTAATGAAAGCCAGTGGATAGCAGACCTGGCATATCATGCTTTGAGGTCAGGTGATCTGTTCTATTGTTTTGATTACACATCTGAAGTAATTATGCTCTTAGCTGTATTAAGTGGAAAAATGTGTAATAATGTACCAACCATTGGTATTGTCACCTATGAGTATTCTGTGTAGCAAAAGCTGAAGTGAAGTTAACTACACGTAACTTATCAAACCGTAATGGTAGTTGTGTTTTCAGCGTTGCTGATACATGATTAGTAATAATGATATTTCTGAGACATAGTTTCAAAGTTATGCCTTGAATTTATTTCTTTGAGAGCGAAAAGCTTTCCAGATTTTAATGGTCAGAAGTGGCCGAACGAAATGTATGTCGCAAGTGCTTGTTCGCAGACTTATACACGAGAATGTGTAACGGCCGTGTCGTGGCCCAAGCGCTTCTGTGCTGGTGCTGCTGATTGCGGCACGAGCACTGCTCTGCCGGTGCTCCTGGTCGTGGCACGAGCGCTGCTGTGCTGGTGCTCCTGCTGGTTCTGTTGGCTTATGCCTTCCGAATAGTCTGAGCCTCTGGCTTATGGCTTCCGTATAGTCTGAGCCTCTGGCTTATGGCTTCCGTATAGTCTGAGCCCCTGGCTTATGGCTTCCGTATAGTCTGAGCCCCTGGCTTATGGCTTCCGTATAGTCTGAACAACTGGCTTGACTATGACTTGCCTTGACCATGACTTCCGTATATTTTGAGCCCCTGGCTTGACTATGACTTGATTTGACTATGACTTCCGTATAGTTCGAGTATTTGTTCTTGATAACATATTTCTTGCGCTTGAGTGCACGCTTGCACCCACGGTTTAACTAATAAGTAAAAGTAATCGTATTTCTTCTTACAACTAATATGTTTCAGCTTTACACTCCAAACCAGGTTAATAATTTACATGATTTCTTTGTATGTTGTGTGTTTATATGTGTACAACTAATATGTTTCAGCCTTACACTCGACACACTTACACTGGGTGGTATACCAGTGTTCTGTTATTAATTTTGTATCTGTTAATTGATTTAAAGTTGACGTTATTTATTTGTGAGTCACTGGGTGGTATACCAGTGTTCTGTTATTAATTTTGTACCTGTTATTTTTGATTTAAAGTTGATGTTATTTATTTGCGAGTCACTGATTGGTATACCAGTATTCTGTTATTCATTTTGTACTTGTTATTTGATTTCAAGTTGATGTTATTTATTTTTCTTTCTTTAAATGGATTAGTACATTGTTTGAGGTTTGTAAGTCCTCGAATAATTTTTATTCTGAAAGTGTCATGTGTTCAGAAAAACCGATGATGACCACGATAACCAATCGAGATTTAAATATGACGAAATTGAGCCAGATCCAACTCGCTTGTTGAATGTGCAGGTGTTCCGAGACTCAACCAGGCTCACCCAGATCCTGCCGAGGACGTCAGGGTATCAGGAGAGGCCGTGTTAGCTGCCAGTAGTTACAAAGAGGGCAGCAGAGACGAGCGACCATAGACACCTCGCCATTCAGCCGTGCATCTATGCTTGGAGGATTCTTTTTTCGAACGTCGTTATGACAAGACATGTTATAGTTTGACAGAATGAGATTTTGCCGCGGTTCTTGACTAATCTTAGTTGATTTTCATGTTAAAACTATTTCTTGTAATTTCCTCGTTAAACAAACCTGCTTCTGGTTTTTAAGAATAGTATATTTATTTTATCCAATGATGTCCAATGATGATTCTTTTCATTCTGCAAATAGTTCTGATGATTTATCTGAAACAAGCTTTTGCTCCTGTACGGAAACACTTGGTGACTACATGCATCGAACATTTCATCATAACAATCGATATTTATTTAATATTTGTCATATAAACGCTCAGAGTGTGCCCAGTCATTTTAATGATTTATATGAAGCTTTTTCTGGTGCTAATGTTCATGCTGTCCTGGTTTCTGAGAGTTGGCTCAAACCTCATCTCCCTTCCACCAGCTACTCTCTTCCGGGGTTTGTGCTCATCAGAAATGATAGGATCGGGAAGGGTGGTGGTGGTGTCGCTATTTATCTCAAAAGTAACTTTCCATACAAAATACGTGCCACCTCACCCCCTGATTTCCGTTTATCTGCTGAGTACATTTTCCTTGAGATTTGTGTTAAAGGGGTCAAGGTTCTGATCGGAAGAAAAGTAGTCCACCGAGGGAGGACAATAGACCACTCTATTGTCCTCCCTCGGTGGACTACTTTTCTGACCTTGAGACGGCTTTGGAATCCATAGGGTCTGAGTATGAACATCACGTCATCATGGGTGATTTCAACACCAACCTTTTGCACTCTTCCTATCGTTCCCGTAAACTTCTCCACATCATTGAGTCTGCCAGTCTTCATGTCTTACCACTCCAACCTACTCACTGCAATATCGCAGGTGATGATACTTGGCTAGACTTGATGATTACCTCCGACCCTTCCTTTGTTTCCTCAATCCTTGTATGCCCAATATCCTGCTCCTTGTTTTTCCCATCATGACCTGATTCATTTGTCCTACCTCCTTAAGCCTCCAAAACCTACTCCTAAGGTACTGCGCATGCGCTGTTTTGCCAAGTTCAATGTGGATAGGTTAGGCGATGATGCTTCGAAGCTTGAGTGGGAAGCTGAAGTAGCCAATGCCTCCTCTGTCGATGATAAAGTAGCTACGCTTAACCGTTTATTGATAAGTCTCTACGACATTCATGCACCAATTAAGTCAGTGAGAGTTAAGCGTCCACCAGCTCCATGGATGTCGAGAGGTGTACGTATGGCGATGAGGCGGAGAAATCGTGCCTTTCGTAAGTTCAAAAAAGATCGTTCGGAGGATAATTGGGTTCTTTATAAAACAGCAAGAAATCGTTGCAACCAGATGATACGTAATGCTAAACGCCGCCACATTCTCGATAACATCTCATCAAGCTCTGCAGCTAATATTTGGAAGTTTCTTGGTTCACTTGGTATCGTCATATGGAGTTTCCTAACACGATTGGTTTAGACGATATCAACTGCCATTTCGCCACTACTTCTAGTTTGGATCGTCAAACCACTCGTGAGACGGTAAACTTTATTGCCAGCCTTCCACATCCTTGCACAGACACCTTTGAATTTTCTCCAGTGTCTGTGGGTGATATCAAAAAGATCATCCTTTCCATAAAGTCTAAGGCCGTGGGCTATGACGATATCAGCCGTAGTATGGTCATCCCGATCCTTGAGTATATTCTCCCAGCTATCTCTAATATAATTAATTTCTCTCTATACTCGAGTCAATTCCCTTCCTTGTGGCGTTATGCATACGTCCGTCCCCTTCCGAAAATTACCAATCCCTCCCTCCCTACCCATTTTAGACCCATTTCAATCCTTCCTTTCCTTTCCAAAGTGCTGGAGGCCTGTGTCCATAAGCAACTATCGAGTTATATCCACTCCTATAACCTCATTAGCTCCTTGCAATCTGGCTTGCAATCCAGTAAAAGTCGTCAGGACGACGTAGCGCTCCCGATCTTCGATCCAGCCACCGCAGACAGCGGAGCAGCATCATGGTGTGAAGATGTTGGCAGGCTCGGAGAAGAATTTCGTTGGAGTGGCCTGACCAAAGTTGCAAAGGCAGGTAAGGCCCTCAAGGGCTCTGCTTTGACATGGTACGAATCGTGGCAACCCCAAGAAGGTCGTTCTTGGGAAAATTTCTGTGCTGAGTTAATTTCACTTTACCCGGAAAAGAAAAACCTTTCCCAAAGACTTTATAAAGCTGTTAGTTACTGTTCAGACTCTGCCGACACGTATTGTGAGTACGCAAGAGAAAAGATTAGGTTATTGAAAAACACTAAAATAGTCTTTTCGGAGTCTCAATTAATAGAATTAGTTGGTGGAGGTATTCGAGACAACAATGTTAAAATGGCATCTTTCAACAGTAGTGTCAAGACAACTTCTGAACTAATAGCTCTGTTTTCTGCCTACGTGTTTCTGCTTCGATATGCTCAGTATGTTGGAGTGTATAAATGATGCACGACGACTTGTTGTAAGTTAATAGTTTAATCGTAGTAAGTACTATATAACTTATTTACAAGATACAAAGGTTGATAAAACAAAATGTGGAATGTCTCTGTCGTTCGTCGGTGGTCTGTAGTGTCTGTGGTCTGTGTCTGTGCGCGCGTGCGTTCCCGTCGAGCGCACGGCGAAAATGGACGAGGCGAGCGCCGGAGCGCGGCGCGATGGCGTTGGTCGCCCCTCTCCGCCGCGCGCATGCGCCTCCCCGCTCGGTGCTGTGGTGATGTTGGCCGCCCCGGGCCCGCTGTGACGTCGAAGCCGGAACACTACGTTAAACCAAAAAAACGGCCATTAGACCATTCACCTGATGATTCACCCAGGCCGAGTAAACGTTTTCAGCCTCTTCCTAAATTTGATGATAAGAAATGTTTCATTTGCGGAGAGAAAGGGCATTTCCGTACACAGTGTACAAAGACTAGCGAGCCTAATTCCACCCCCATCATAAAAAATGTACCGTCTGTAAGAAGGTAGGACATGAGGCGACGACTTGTTTTTTTAATCATGTGAATTCGGTTAAAAATCGAACAGACTCGGAAAAACTATGACTAGATTCTCAAGTAATTAATACCCTCGGTAGTTTTTCGAATTTAAAGTTTACTAACGTCACCATTCGTAACATTCTTATTGATTCAATTATAGATACAGGAGCGAGTTGTAGTATTATACGAGAGTCTATTGCTAAAAGACTAAATTTAAAATTTACACCTTGTTCAAAATATATTAACGGAATAGGTAACGGCAAGATACATGTATTTGCAACAATTACAGTCCCAGTTAAATTTACCGACGTTTGTATTGAGCTAGATTTACATGTAGTTCGTGATCAGGATTTTCCATATGATCTTCTTTTTGGTAGAAATGTGGTCAGTCACTCCGACATACAAATTATTGTCGATTCTGATGGTTGTAAGCTAGTTCGGAAAGAATTGCTTCCGGTCGCCGCTGTTTACTTAGCCAATGATTACCCACTTGATACGTTTAATGAACTTAAAGAACAATGTTCATTTTTGACCTGACTATGTATAGAAATGAAATAAATATTAAAATGTAGCTTATTGTTTTGTGTATTGATTACGCTTATCACAATATTAGAAGAAACGCAGGAAAAAAAGTTTTTTAACATTTAATCACGTAACATTTTTTCTATGGCATAACGTATTAACATATTTTGAATGCATCCAAATCATCCTTCTTTAAAACGTTCCATTTTACACTTTGCTGCTTGACTTTATTTAACTGTGTTTCTGAGTTTTATGGTTATTTCACGATTAATTTGATCAGTAAGTATTTATTTATTAGTCATCGGATAAAATAAAAATTATTTAATAAATAACACAATAATTAACCGTCAAATCCGTAGCGGACCCCAATCGGGGTCTGAACATCAATGTCACCGTAAGCTCGGTTTAGACCCCAATTGGGGTCTGCGAATCAGTCATACACTTTCCTAATTATTTACGCTCATATTTATTTTCTTTCCAATCAAACCACATTTGACTAAATAAAATAACTAAATAAATTTAAATTATTTTTACGCATTTAAACCTTTCATATTTAGCATCCCGTTAGAAATATAACTTTTTAAAATCCAATCGTAATTACCGGGAATTCTGATCGAACTCGCCATGTTTGTTTACATTAGTTGTTTTTTTAAATTTGAAGACGCATAGACAAGATGGCGACGGTGATAGAAGTTATGCATCGAATGATCCGATTCGTTAAAATAAAGAATCGATTTAATAATTTTATATTATTTGATATTATAATATTACTAAATTGCACTTTTGTATACTTACCATAATCTGAAAATAAATTAGGAAAAGTAAAATGACTTAATTTATTTTGATAAAAATGCTAGAAAATCAGTGGTAGAAAATACGTTGTAGCCGGAATAAACCGGGTTTTTAGGGTTTCTGAAGACGGCAAATGAAGACTTATTTGTTTCTTCGGGTGTTTTATGTGCAGGATTCCTGTAGACCTGCCAAACTTAATGGCGATTCGTTACTTCCGACTTTTTAACTGAGCGGCAAAGCTATTTGACGAGAGCCGTAGTTAGGTGTAGTTATCGCAAAATTTTATGACGATTTTATTGTTTGAAAGGGTAAATAGTTCGCTGTTCATCGAAAGCTGGTCCAAGATGGAAAGATGGCCGCCGCCGACTTATTTTTAACCGACTTCCCAAAAAGCGGAGGTTCTCAATTCGACCGTTTTATTTTTTGTATGTTTGTTACGCGATTACTCAGCCATTTATTTATCGATTTTGTTTGATAGCGTATACTTCCGAGGTGGTCCCATTATCATCAGGTCAGGATCTGATGATGGAACCTTGAGAAATCGAGGGCGACTTTCGAAAGTTGCAGAAATACATAGGTTGAAATCTTATCACTCAGGGGCCCGATTCTCCTAATTTTACTTAAGCGCCATTCGATTGACGTTCGACTGAGATCCAATCCCGACTCGATTACGATTGAAGCGTATGTGGCATTCCGCTATTTTTTCTTTGAAATAAACGTTTTTATCCTTTTCTGTCATTCAATAATGAATCATTTGGTCTGCAAATGATTTACGATTGAAAAATGATTGTACAGCAAACTACCGTATGGACCAAAATCACCAAAATAGCAGACCACACACCAATCGAATGTCAATCGAATACGATTGGTCTTTTATTAGTAGCAGGGCCCCGATTCTCCTAAGTTAATAATGTCAAAATCGAATAGAAATCGAATCGCAATATGATAGTAATAGCAGTTTTAACCATATCGGGCATTCTGCTACTAATAAAAGACCAATCGTATTCGATTGACATTTGATTGGTGTGCGATTGGTCTGCTATTTTGATGATTTTGGTCTATACGGTAGTTTGCTGTACAATCATTTTGCAATCGTAAACCATTTGCAGACAAAATGATTCATTATTGAATGACAGAAAAGGATAAAAACGTTTATTTCAAAGAAAAAATAGCGGAATGCCACATACGCTTCAATCGTAATCGAGTCGGGATTGGATCTCAGTCGAATCGAGTCGAACGTCAATCGAATGGCGCTTAAGTAAAATTAGGAGAATCGGGCCCCAGAATGCCCGATATGGTTAAAATTGCTATTGCGATCATATTGCGATTTGATTTCTATTCGATTTTGACATTATTAACTTAGGAGAATCGGGCCCCAGGTGTTTGCCTGGTAGCACTATTCAACAGTGAAGGCTTTGAGCTGACCTGATGATGGAGAGCAGTGAAGGTCGAGGGAACTCGACAACTGAATATTTAAACTTTCTCGTGTTTGTGCTGATATTATTCGTATTTACGAGGCCTCTGCAACAGTGAAGGAGATGGAGACGAGAGAAGTTCGGTTGTCGAGTTCCCTCGACCTTCTCTGCTCTCCATCATCAGGTCAGCTCCAAACCTTTACTGTTTCATAGTGTTATCAGACATACATCTGAGTGTCAAGTTATAACCTTATCTATGCTTACAATTTTCGAGAGTTGCCCTCGATTTCTCAAGGTTTTCATCATCAGATCCTGGACCTAATCCTAACTAATATTATAAATGTGAAAGTAACTCTGTCTGTCTGTCTGTCTGTCTGTCTTTTCTTCACGCCTAAACTACTGAACCGATTTGTGTGAAATTTGGTACAAACATAGTTTGGAACTTGAGAAAGGACATAGGATAGTTTTTATTTCAAAAAAATAATAAATAAAGATAAGAAATAAAATTTATTCCGGACATATAGCGCCATCTATTGGTCAAACCAAAAATATGCCGGAAGTCACTATTCCATGCGAACGAAGTCGCGGGCAAAAGCTAGTAACAAATATGGGGAATATACCCTTTCGACCAAAAACAATAATCCAAATTAAGAACCACCTCCTTTTTGGGATTCGGTTAAAAATATTTGGTGACTTTAAAATCAATCAATTATTATTATTGTTTCTCATCATCAAATAAGTACATTACTTTGGTAGTTACAAATTGCATTATATTTCAGAACACCAGGCTTACCCTCCGCCGAAACAAAAATCTTAGAATTGTTGAGAAATAATATAAGAATAAATTAAAATTCCGTAATAAGTAATAAAAATTCAATTAAAGTTAAAAATTATTACGAATGACGCAACACCAAAATAAATAATACATATAATATAATGCTAAAAACTTTCATAAAACTTAAATATATTTTTTCTTAACAACAAAAACAAATTGAACCTTTAATTTAAAATTAATAAATAAAATTGAAATAAGTTGCTATTAAAAAATACCTATATATAAAATTGGTATTCGATTATCTATACATATAATAAATCTGTAAAAAAACTGTGTCTGTACATTTAATATATTAAAAAAACTAGCTTCTGCCCGCGACTTCGTACGCGGATCCTGTCCCTTATGCCAGCGACGGGGTTAGCAAAATCAAAGATCTGAATCGTCTGATATTGAATTTTAAGGGCCGGTGACTTATAAACAACGGAATACGCATAGCCATTAGAAACGTTCCATATATTTAATTTTTGTACTTCAACGGCAAAAGCACAGCAGACTAAACAAAACGCTGAGAACTGAAGCGCAATAGGCGTGACCATAGGGATAAAAGTAGTGATTCTAATTAGTCCGCATTTATGTTGTGTGTGGCAAAAATATTACACGTATTATTACGTAAAAAAACATTAAATGTTACTGAGACGACAAAGTCGTGATGACTTAGTGGAAGTTGTGGTGGTTTAGTGGGTAGAGAACCAATCTCTCAAGTATGAGCGTGCGTCTTTGATTCCAGGTCTGGCAAGTACCTGCCAATGCAACTTTTCTAAGTTCGTATGTACTTTCTATGTATGTATATTTTGGATACCAATGACCGTTATTTGGAGGGGATGTTAAACTGTAGGTTCCGGCTGTCATTGAACATTCTTGGCAGTCATTATGGGTAGTCAGAAGCCAGTAAATCTGACCAGTTTTACCAAGGGGCGTAGGGTTGAGCGGTTAACCGGTTTGTGGAGGTCAGATAGGCAGTCGCTCCTTGTAAAACACTGGTACTCAGTTGCATCGTGACTGGAAGTCGACCCTAACATAATTGGGACAAAGGCACTTGAGATAATAACGACAATAATAATGAGATATAAGCACCGCAGGGCATTTGAGGCTGATGACGGGGAGTAGCGACCCCGCGAGGAATATATACTGAATTCTCCAGGGAGAGTATACTGTCCCCCATCTCTGGCCGGTCGGAGTGAACCATGACGGGGGTAGGTCTCACGCCTCTGGCTTGGCTTGACCGTCCAGAGTGGAATCGCTAGAGCAGGGTTAGTAGCCCTGCTCGGAGGATAGGTGCCTCGTGGTAAGTGACCCACAGGTAGCGCGTAATCTGCGTTTGAAATCCGCCGAGTTATCCTCACACTTCAGCCGCTCATGTCCCTGTTGCCCTCCTAGTCTCCACCTGCCATTTTTACATGTATCTAATACATTGTCATCGGCAGGTGCCATAGTTCCCGTAGTTTCCCCATTCCTAGTCCATTAGCATCCCATCACAATAGCCCCAGTAGTATTCATCCACAGTTAGCAATGGTATAGCACAGAACCGAGGATTGACTTTTTTTTTTAACGACGTCCACCGGGGATTGTCCTTGGGTTCATTTCTATAGTGTATAAAGGGATAATCGTCGGTTTTGTGTCACCATTTCATTAAAGTTGTCTCGAAAGGGCTTCAGCATGTTGGCTTCGACGTCACGTTTGCCTCCCGAAAATTCGGAATTCTGTAGTCCCGAGGTCTGGAAGAGACATACAAAATAATAATGATATATATATAATGCAACAAATTCGGAGAGTGGGGGCTCGTGACGCCACGTCTAGGTATGTAAAATTTTTACTAAGGAGTGACTTAACACAAAATTCAAGCGTGTTATATCTTCGTTATTGTCTTGTTTGTGTGAGAGAGAAATGACAAAATACGTGTCCATTATTTTAGGGTTATCTAAAAGACGGACTAATTACTTTTTTTGATTCACCATACCTATTTCATATCATTCATTTCTATACATTTCAAGTGTAGTATTGCTCTTGAAGTTCCACATCAGGTGTTCCAGATCTTCGATGTTTATACGTCAACAGAGAGTGCTTATCAGATTGAACAACTTTTGCTAAAACGTCATACCTCTATATGCTATAGTCTAGCTGGGCCCCTGGAGTTCCACATCAGGTGTTTTAGATCTTCAATTTGTATAAGTCAATAGAAAGTGCTTATCAAATTGAACAACTTTTGCTAAAACGTCATACCTGTATATGGTATAGAGAAGCTGGGCTCTTGGGGTTCCACATCAGGTGTTCCAGATCTTCAAATTTATTATCTCAGCTGAAAATGCTCATCATATGAAACAATTTTTGCCATGGCACCATTTTTGTATCTCTTATAGTTTTGTTGGTCTGTTGGTGTTCTGCATCAGGTCTTCAAGTTTCGAAGATAAATTATAGCCTATATGTTGACCAGGCTTAATACTGACACAACAAAGAAAAAATCATTGAAATCGGTTCAGTAGTTCCGAAGATTAGCGTGTACAAACAAACAGACATACAAACATACAGACATACAGACATACAGACAGAATTTTTTTTTTGGATTTGTGCTCCATTACTGTTTCTAAACCCCACCCAATTATTATTTTTTTAATATATTCAATGTACAGACACAGTTTTTTTACAGATTTATTATATGTATAGATTAATATATTCAATGTACAGACACAGTTTTTTTACAGATTTATTATATGTATAGATATGTATAGATTTTATGTGCTGAATTTTTAGTTATTGAACATAAATGTGCACGAAATGTAATGCAACGGATTGAAAATGTTACAAATATGACATTTGTGATATGTTTGAGAAAGTAATTATTTATTGGTAAGTTTTCCCCAAATTTGAAATGCCTAACTTTTCGATAGACTTAAAAACACCGTAATTATTATCTTTTTCTGAATTAACTGACCCCATTTGACCTTTGCACGTTGTTGTCAAATAAGTGAGCTCTAAAGTTATAGTTAAAATACTTCTGATCAGGCATTACGGACTTAGAATTCATGTGTTGAAAGTTAGTACAAATTTTTGACTTCCATGTCGCGATTCAAAATATCCCGCCGAATCAACGGTAAGGTCATATGTCAAAATCTTGTCGAGCAGAGGGGTTAAATTAAATTAATTATGCAGTGTTTCATTTAGTGGCCGCAAGTGAAATGGATTTTTTGACATTTGATTGACAGTTGACAGTTCTGTGATTTGCATCGGCGCAGTCCTTCGTTGTTGCGCTTGCGTTTCGTTGTGTACTGTGCTATTTCGTGTGTGTTTTTTCTTATTACGACCCTATTTACCACCCCTTGACGCCGATATCTTCCTCATCTGACGACCTTTGCTTACCATACCTGACACCGTTATAAATCCGCCCTGTTGATAATTGGTTGACAATGCCGCCATCAGCAAGTCGACGTATACTTTGCATAAACTGCAATGTCTGTATAAATACGTTCCGACGTTATCTCGTTCAAGAGCTGAACACAAGGGTTATTTCGTTACTTAGCGAGTGGATATCACCAGTAATTGTAAGTATTTTATGCTTATTATTTTTAATCTAAAAATATATGAGAATCACACAAAGCTCCTATACAATGTGTGACATAAGATAAGCAACTGTTCGAAAAAGTTTTGAACTGGTGTATATTGTTAATGTGAAACTATTTCATCAATATAACCCTGCTGGTATTAAGCTATTTGTTTATAATTGTATTGGAAAGAAGTTTATATTGAGTATCCTATTTCAGATTACTGAGGACGATTACATTTGTGAACCTTAGATTAGATTAGATTACTCGGGCTGGTTTCCGCAACTCCACGACAAAGCGCGTATTTTGCGTGTGAGGGTGATAATGGGTGTTTATTCACTCGATCCACCCCAACTCCTCGAGAAAAGCCAGCAGAGGTTTAATTCTGCTGACTATCTCTTGGATAGTACCTGGGTTACCGAAGTACTTAGCCCTGTATATGGCGGTTTCAGGGCAGTCTAGTAGCACGTGTGCCGCTGTTTCTTCTTCCCCCATGCAGGCTCTGCATAAGGGACTGTCTGTAACTCCTATAACATAGAGGTGTTTATTGAAGGAGCCGTGTCCAGTTAGAACTGCCGTAAACTTACGTAAATTCTGCTTTGATAGGCCCATCAGCTGTTTAGTGAGGCGATCGTTGATGGTCGGGAGGGCCATCTTCGCCTGCCTGCACGCGCTGTGGTTAGTCCAGAGGTGGTTGTGTTTGTGCCTAGTACGCTGTCTTACCAGTGTTCGTAGGTGGCCGAAGGGGAGTGGCAGTATGGGTTCTGGTCCTACTGCTGTTTGGTCTGATCCCCTTCTCGCCAGCTCATCCGCTGCATCGTTGCCTCGGGAGCCACTGTGTCCTTTTATCCATTGAATGGTTATGTTATTTAAACTGCCTACCTTGTTTAACCGTTGGTGGCACTCGTGTATAAGGCCGGAGTTTGCGCAGTGTTTGCTTAGGGCCTGTATTACTGCCATGCTATCTGAGAGTATTCGGATAGAGTGACCGGTTACTTCCCGCTTTATGACTGCTTCGGCCGCTAGGGAGATGCCTATACATTCAGCTTGGAATACTGTATTATGTACTCCTAGGGGTGTGAATATGTGTATGTTTAGGTCTTCTGAGAAGAGGCCTGAACCTGTGCCGGTGCTTGTTTTGGATCCGTCGGTGAAAATTCTTAGTTCTTTGGGATTATGTCCCTCGTAACGATGATCCTCAAAAAGTTGGATCCTGTATTTCTTATCGAATATAAAGACTTTGGGTATGCGGTCGTTTATAGCCTGCATAATGGGAAAGTCTGCATAAAGATTGTTTAGTATAGTTGTGTGTTTTGTAGGCAACTTGCTCCAGAGATTAAGGGTTTTGAGTCTTAGAGCCGTCATTGCTGCTTCTTGCTGTGCAAAGAGGTTCAGCGGCGGCAGACCTAGCATGGCTTCCAACGCTGCCGTTGGTGTTGTCCTCATGCCACCTGTGGCTGCCATGCAGGCTTGTCTTTGGACTCGCGCCAGTTTATTTGCGACTGTAGTTTGGTCGGTTTTGGGCCACCAGACTAAGGCGCCGTAAGTGATCATGGGGCGGATCACTGTTTTGTATAGCCATAGTATTATCTTAGGGGATAAGCCCCATTTCTTCCCTATCATTTTCTTACATTGCCAAAAGGTAATGCTGGCTCTGTTTACTTTATTGTCTATATGATTACTCCATTTCAGCTTACTGTCCAGAGTGACGCCAAGGTATTTGACTTCGTTGGATAGTTTGAGTTCTGTATTGAAGAGTTTAGGTAGTTTGTACGGTCCCAACGTTCGTTTGTTTGTGAACATGACTAACTCAGTCTTGGTGGGGTTTACTGAAAGGTCAAATTCCCTGCACCACTGTTCTACGATTCGTAGGGCCTGTTGAGTAAGGTTGCAGATAGTGTCAGTTACCTTGCCTGAGATGAGGATGGCAAGGTCATCCGCATAACCTATTGTGTAGTCGTGGTTTGCGTTTAGTTTTGTGATGAGATCATTAATCACTAGATTCCACAGGAGCGGGGACAGTACCCCTCCCTGTGGACATCCTCTGGCTATTAGTGCTGATTTGTCATCATCTTCAAAGCGTACCACGCGTTTGCTGAGCATGTTTGTGATCCAATCAGTTAGCATCGGGTTAACTCTGTGTCTGAGTAAACTCGTTGTTATGCTAACGAAGTTTGTTTTATCAAAGGCTCCCTCAATGTCTATAAAGGTGCCAAGGCAGATGCCTTTTTGTTCTATTGCCTCCTCTATCCGGCTTACTACCAGATGAAGCGCTGATTCTGTTGATTTCCCCGAGCTATATGCGTGCTGATTCGGATGCAGGGGGTTGTTTCTTAGCGCACCGTCCCTCAGCTCTCGCTCACATAACCTTTCCAGGGTTTTTAGAGCAAAGGATGTCAGGCTGATTGGTCTGTAAGATTTTGCGCTTGTGTAGTCTCCTTTACCTGGCTTTGGGATAAAGACTACTTTGACCTCCCTCCATTTTTTGGGGACATATCGAAAAGCCAGGCATGCTCTCATTAGTCTTAATAGTCTATATGAGATGTATGGTCCTCCCCATTGCAGGAGCGCTGGGAAGATTCCGTCCGGACCTGCTGCTTTGTATGGGTGGAAGCTTTGAATTGCCCAATGGAGTTTTTCCATTGTGACGATTTTTTGTGCGTATGACCAATCTTCTTCAGTTGGTGTTTGTGTTACCTCATGCCATTCTACATTTTGCGTGAAAACGCATCCTGGGAAGTGGGTCTCAATTAGGACGCGCTTCGTTTCTTCCGGCGATGTGGTATGTGTGTTGTCTGGTTTTCGGAGAGTGCCCAGACCAGGTGTGTTTTGTTGTGCTAGGATTTTCCTTACCCTGTTTGCTTGTTGACAGGACTCGATGTTACCACAGAACTTGCGCCATCCCCTGGTACTTCGGAATCTGATGCATTTCTTGTACCTTGATTTGGCCGCCTTATAGTCGTCCCAATCCTCGTCGGCACATGTATTCATTGCTCTGTTTAGAGTTTTTCTCACTTGTTTACGCCTGCGTTCTAGTTCCGCACCCCACCATGGTTGTTTCCCTGGTGTTTTCTGGTATGCAGTTTCGGGGCAGGCTGTTTGATAGCTGTCTATCATTGACTGTGTGAGGTAGCTTACCTGTTCGTCAATTTGTTCTGTGTCCACGTAATTTGTAGGGTCCCCGAGTTGCGCAAGTTTGGTGCTGAGCGTACGGGTGTACGTCGCGCGGTCCGTATTGCGTGGGTTCCGTTTCGGTGGTGTTTCTTGTATACAGACCTGTAGGTCAAAGCGGATCCATCTGTGGTCTGAGCAAGATGCCTCCTTAGAGACATGCCATCCTGTGATTAGCTCCGCTACGCTCTCTGATGCGAGAGTCAGGTCTATAATTGTTTGACTTCGTCTAGTGACGAAAGTTGGTTCTGATCCAGTGTTTATTAGTGATAGGTTGGTTGTGAATAAGTAATCAAATAAGGTCTTACCCCTATCGTTGTGTGTATCCATTCCCCACAAAGGGTGGTGTGCGTTGGAGTCAGTACCGATAATCACTTCCTTCCCTTCTCTCTCGCAGTGATTCACCAGGCGGGCGAGGTCGTAGGGAGGAGGCTCCTCTGCTTCGGGCATGTATACCGAGGCGAGGGTGATCTCCATGTTTAAAGCAGGTTGCTGTATTGAGATGGCAGATTGGTCTCTGCAACAGAAATCTGATAAAAACTGTGTTTTTATGTTTTTTGTTGTATAGATGCACGCCCTGGGATGGTCGTGATGTATGTCTACGTGAATCTTACCTCCAAGATTGGAGAGTCCTCTGATTTGGCCGGCCCTGACCCACGGCTCCTGGATTAGGGCAATGGCCGTGTGTTGAACCTCCAACCATTTGCGCAGCTGAGCCGTCGCGGTTTGGCTGTGGTGGAGGTTTGCTTGGAGGATTTTAATTGTCGACGAAGAAGGGGACGCCATCGCAGATTGCGCCCTCCTCGTCTCCTCCAAGCTGTAGCCCGGCCAGCAGGTCCCCGGACTCGACTTCGTCCCCCTCCAGGTCTGAACCCGTCAGAAGGGCTTCTTCCGGGTCGTCGTCCTGTGAGGGGACGGTTGCGGGTACGGGCACCGCAGGGCCCTCGGTGGGGCCAGCGCCCTCGCTGGTCGTGGTACTTGTGCCAGGCTGTTTCTGGATGGTGAAAGTGGCGGGGTCCCATCCCGGCGGAGTATCGGCAAACTTGCCGTTGTGACCCTGGAATTTCACGTACACCGCACCCAGCCCGAAGGCGAGGCGGCGCCCGGACTTCATCAGGGTCGCGATTTGTTCCTCCGGGATTCCCACCACCACAAAGCTGGCGCCTTGCTGCTTCTCCTGTCTTTGGAGCACCCACCTGTCGACCGCGATCTGCGGGTTCTGGTATGCCAGAATCCGCCCGATGTCTCGCGAGTCGGTGATGGCCCCCTGTTCATTAGGGATCAGGATGCCACACCTGATCCTTCGTGTAATTTCCGACTGGCTCTTGATGATCAGCTGGTGGCCGGTTGAAAGGGCCAAGTCGGCGATGGTTTTTTGAAGCCATGTCAAAGTGTGGTCGTTGGAGCACCACAGCTTCAGGACGCCTTCTGTGTAAACCGGCTTACCATTAAAAGCTGGCCCCGGTTGTTTGTTGTTCGGGGACCATGCCTCCTTTAGGATGGTCTTCTGTATCCCCGTCAGTATCGTGTCCGCTACGTCCTTTGTTAGGATCCCGGTGTGGCCGCATGTAACTGCGATGCACAGGGACTTCTTGGTTGCTTGAGCGTAGCTTACCCGAGGAGTGGCCCGCTTGGACGGGTCCAGGCACTGTCGTTTGCGCTTCCCACGGGGCGAAAGTGTCTCGTTCAGAGCGCGTTTGGCAGCTGTCTGTACCTCACCTGCAGGGCTTATTGTTTCGTCCCCTTCCTTCACCGGCCTGCCGGCCCCCGCGCCCGGCGGACGACCACTCGGTCCAGGTCGGCTTTCGCCTGCCTGGGCCTGTGTACGCCCACCGGCACAGAAGCATGGCTGGCCGGAGGTTGGGGCAGCGGGTAGAGCTGGTGTGTCGGGCGCGGCGTTCGCGTTCATGCGCGCTCGCCTGCGCTGGCGTGGGTTGATCTTCCTCTTCTTGGAGCTCACGCCATGTTGGTTTTGGTTAGGGCGTTGGGGTTGTGGAGTTTGTTTCCCCTTGCCCTTGCGTTTTTGCACCTGCCATGCGGAGGAGAAGTAGTCCTCAGTCCGGGTTACCGTATCCGCGTTGACGGAGGCAGATGGCCCGGAGGTGCCGGCATGTGGAGCAATTTGCTCGGTGTGCTGTGTTATGTGAGGACCGCCGAGGGGGTGAGCCGCCGACGGAACCGTCACGGGGGTGCTTGGGTCGGTACTGGTTTTACCCGTACCTATAACCCACGCCCTGTTTGTGGAGTCGGTACCAGCTTTACCTGGTCCCTTCCTCCTGCTTTGACGTTTGGTCTTCGGCACGGTTCTCGCCATGCCTGGACCTTTGTCGCATTTGCCCACGGGGGCAGAATGCGCGGTGTTCGCGCAGGTCGTAGGAGTGTCGTCGGCTTTCGCTGACTCCACCCTTACGCCGGTAAAATTTATTTTAGTGTTATCCATATTTTTGATTATTTTAGTTTCATCTACCGAGCTCCCACCCTCCATGGAGCCCGCAACTGGGAGCGCCCTACTGAAGGTAGGCACGCTAGGACTACCCGGTAGATATAGGAACGCGAGGCTGGCTTACAGTGCGACATCGGGCACTCGATCAGGCTGGAGTCTGGAGCAGAAAGTCCCGACTTCCAACCTTCACTTGCACCGTCAGCATGACCTTCACCACCGCTACGGCCGCCCAAGGACGGCTTTCGCGGACCCCACGTCCCTCGCCTGTGGCCCTCTGACGGGACACGATTGGCCATTTCCCTAACCCATGGCTCTAAGGTAGGGCAACCGTTTCGCGTGAAATCCAGACCAAAGGGGGCGTGTTGCCGCACGGACGCATTACCGCCAGCGCCGCTTGGCTCAACCCCCCAGGATTCCTTCATCCCCACTTACGGCGCTCGACTGCGCAGGTCCTAGCGCAGGTGACTGTTTACTCCTACCCGCCATCATCAGAGAATAAGTGATGGACGGGCCCGCAACCACTTAGTCACAAGGATCACGGTAAGGAGTGGAGTTGGATTGTGGAGGGGTTGGGGGAAAAACTGGGAAAGGGTTAGGAGTTTGACTGGGGTTGGAAGTGACTGTATGTGCGAGGGATGGGTATGTGCGCTGTGCACACGACAGGACTTTGAAGGGGTGGGATGGGGGAGAAGCAGCTCTTAGCATAGGCAGGAGGGCGAGACCGAAGTCTTCCCTGCGACCTAAGGTCCCGGGTGACGCCGGTGTTACAGGCTCGAACTGTACCACGCACTTGGAGGCGGCTGGGGAGAACGTCAACCCTCTTTTGTGAACCTTGTAATGAACTCCTCATGAGGAGCATAAACCAGCAATTAACAACAAGCTGTGATGATGCTCAAGCTTCTGGGTCATCTCAACTTGGACGTAGACAAGTGTGCAGTATTTGTGGACAGTCTACACTTAATCGTTAGAGCCATGCTATTGTTATTGACAATCCTTCAGAAGAGCAAAGACAGATTAATGCTGTTATACAAACAAGAATTGCGCCACGTCAGGTACCTATTTATGTTTCTATATTGTTTATTATCATATTTCTTCTTGATAAAAATGATCATAACTGTCAGTGATTGACCTGTGCTGTAATAGTTATAACCACAAATAAAAAATAATATACATAATAATACTTTATCATGAAAATAATAGGTATTATTGTTTTTTGATCCTGAATGTAGTGACAGAGTACAAGGGGAGTAGGATATCTTCATAGAAACGCGCCGCGCGCGGCTTGTATGTGTGCACCATAGTATTTACGCGTCGCGTACGCACACTTTTATAGGGAATATCAGTGCGGGCCGTGGCTAGCACTGATAATCCCTATCAAAGTGTGCGTGCGCGACGTACTTGCCGCTCGCGGTGCGTTTCTATGAAGATAACTTACTCTATTTTTTTGTACTCTGGTAGTGACATGTCTTTTTATATTAATACATAAAATACCTGATATTAATTCAATGTTTTTTTTCATAGATATCATCATCTGATAGAATATGCCATGCATGCTGGATGAGTTGCAAGCGTGCTGCCATACGTATTGAGCATGCTGATGATGCCCGTGGAGTTGCTACTACTGAAGAAGTTCAAGTTGAAACTACTACTGAAGAAGTTCAAGTTGAAACAGGTGACTCTGAGCTAATCACTGCTGAACCAGTTCATGAAAGTCTAGATCTGCCTTCTGTAGTTGCACCTAGTGAAATAATGTTGGAAAATTATAGACGGGCAGCAAATACTGCTTCTCACTGCCTTTTCCCTCAATGTAATAATATTAATTTGCACAATATGGCAGATTCATTTAGAGCAACAATACTCAGTACATATCAATATTATATCCCTGTGCACAGCCGTGTTTGTACAGAACATAGACTAAGTAACCAGTGGAGTAATCTGTACAATTCAAGTAATAGCATTAGAACATTTACTTTACAACAAGTGGAACATATTTTTAACCCCCGACGCAAAAACGACGGGGTGTTATAAGTTTGACGTGTCTGTGTGTGTGTGTGTGTGTGTGTGTGTGTGTGTGTGTGTGTGTGTGTGTGTGTGTGTGTATGTGGCATCGTAGCTCCCAAACGGATGATCCGATTGTAATGCGGTTTTTTTTGTTTAAAAGGTATGTCAGTCGGGAGTGTTCTTAGCTATGTTTGGTGGAAATCGGTTCAGGTCTTCAAGGTCATCAGCTCGTTTGCTAGATATGATAGAGGAATGTTACACGCTCAGTTTACTTGCAAGTATATGTGGGATCTGAAATTTGAAACACTAATGTCTTTTGGAACCACTGAGCTGGTCTGCTGTTAGGGCACGAAGGTAGGAGACGTAACCCTGAACTGCCTTTTAGTAAACCCATCGAGTTTGGGCTCGTTGAATTTGTCTTGACAAGTTCTCTTCATGTTTCTGATTGACGAGAACCTGATGCTGGAAATGGGATGTGGCGGATGAAACCCTGAAATGCCGGAATGAAACGGATAAACCGATTTATATTTTTGCTGAAAATCTAGAATGTCCAAATGTTTCTCAATCTGTGCAATTCTCCCAGAGCCAGTTTGTCATGAGGATTGTTAAATAGCTTCCTTTGGCCGAGATCGCATATAGCGACCCCATCTTAAGATAAAATAAATTAAATGAAAGAAGGAAAAATTAAGGAGCTCCTTTAAAAAGCATGAAATAAAATTAAATTGTAAATTTAAAAAAACCCCCGACCCAAAAAGGTACGCAATAATTATGACAAAAGGTTAAAAACGCTAAACCCTATAAAAAGCAAAAAATAACTTTTAACACTACGTAAACTAAATTTTGACGTGTCGGGGGACCGCTTTTTACCTTCATAAATACTTACATAAATCAAATGATACCTACCTAATTACAACATTCGTTAAAAAAAAAAACACGTATCTAAAGTAATGAATTAGAGCGGTCCCCCGACACGAAAAAATTTAGTTTACGTAGTGTTAAAAGTTATTTTTTGCTTTTTATAGGGTTTAGCGTTTTTAACCTTTTGTCATAATTATTGCGTACCTTTTTGGGTCGGGGGTTTTTTTATTTCATTTGTTAATGCTTTCAAGCCTTACCTTGATTTTACAAATGTAGAAGCTATCCAGGAAATTGAGGATAACATATTTTTCTTTTGGACTGGAAGGTCTAAACAAGATTTTTTCACCCTTGTTAGTGTAGTTCCTCGCATACAAAGGATGCACAAAGGCCTTTTAGGATTAGTTGCATTGCTAATAAAAATGAGGACCGGTGAATCAGATGTTCGCTTATCTACATTATTAGATGTACCGCGTAGTACATTAGAGCGGCTAATGAATAAAAGCAGGGAAATCCTGGTTCAAGATTTTGTACCTATGCACCTAGGTATTACTCACATATCAAGAGAAAATCTAATGAATCATAATCTTACAATACCAAATGGTATATACAATGAAAACTTCACAAATGCTATTATTATTTGTGACGGTACATACATAAATATAAAAATCTATTAAAGCCATTTTTATTTGTGGCATGTGATGGTTACATCCTTGATTGTTTCGGTCCATACAAGGCTACCACATCCGATGCCGACATTATGATTTCCCTCTTTGATGATGAAAACGCTCCTCTAAGTTAATATTTTCAAGAAAATGATGTGTTCATTTTGGATAGGGGATTCCGAGATTCCATAAGAATGCTGGAAGGTTGCAATTACCGGCCATACATGCCTGATTCTCTATTAGAAGGTGAACACCAATTAACAACACAGCAAGCTAACCAGAGCCGCTGTGTGACTATATGTCGTTGGGTGGTTGAGGCAGTTAATGGACACTTTAAAAGAGATTTCAAGCTCCTGAGGCAAAACTATTTTAATAAATCTGTCCCAAACATGATGCAGAATTTCCAAATAGCTGCTAGTTTAATAAATAGATTTGGTGTTCGTTTTCAGGACCGAAATGAAGCTAATGAGATAGTTACAATTATAAGACAGCGAATTAATTTTGAAAATAATTTAGCCTTGTTAGTTGAACAACTTAACATGAATAGAAGGTCCACTGCTTTTCAGAGTATAACTGCTGACCGAAATAACTTATTTTTGTTTCCTAGATTAAGTTATAGCGAATTAATATTATTTGCTCTAGGTACTTACCAGATAAGACAAGCAGGGTCATACTATGGAGAACATATTAGATTTCATGGATCATATCGAATAGAAGTATGTAGGGATACACAAGACTTTTCTCAATATAATCTTAGAGGAAGTGGTGATAAAACGTTAATAAGAGGAAAAATTAAATCCAGGCACATTTCAAGAAAACAATACTATGTCTATATTTTAGTAGAAAATAATGTGCCTGGCAGAGCTGGGATTGTTGAATATTGTTGCAATTGTTTGGTCGGTCGACGAACCATTGGATGTTGCGCTCACGTGATGACGGTAGTGTGGTACCTTGGTTAGGCTAGGTACGAAGACAATATATCTGCTCCAGCAGCATTTCTGGATGACGTTGTTATAAGAGAACTTGATGATAATGATGAGTATTAATAAACTATTCCATTGTAACATAGTGTTTTATTTACTTTATTTAACTAATTTTTTAGTCTTATAAATGTGGGTTAAATGAACTGTTAACAATGTTGGTTTACCAAATAAATAGGTAATGTGTCATGGAGAACAACAGTTCTCAACTCGAAATTCATTTTATAGTGGCAATCATTGAGTTTTAACATTGATTTACAATTATTGGTTTCAAGGAATTAATAAAGTAGAAAAGATGTTTTAAACCATAGTTAGGTAAAAGATATTCCTATTTTAGAATAAACTTCGAGCGATATTAATATGTTCATACACGTTTGTTTTTATCATTTCTGGTGACAGCAAATCCTAACCTAAAAATAAACATTAATATTTTTCGGAATTTGTGGCGTTTAAATCGCCAAAATGAATTTAATACATTATTTTCTAAACTTATAGGAATTATTTCTACTATATCTTATAGCTATACATATACTTTCACTATCAGGTTTTTCAATGTATGGGAAGTGGGCATTGTTCTTTAGGCAGACATATTTCTGAGGAGGGAGTAAGACCAAGCGACGATAAAGTTTTAGCTCTAGTAAATTCTCCTGTACCTAAATCCGTTAAGCAAGTGCGCCAGTTTATGGGCCTTGCCAGCTATTTTCGTAAATTTATTCCGGAATTTGCTTACCGTACTGCCTGTATCACAAAATTAACTAGTCACAGTCAAAAATGGGAATGGGGGTCTGAACAGGAGGCTGCCAGAAATTATGTAATTCAATGTTTAACGTCTAAACCCCTTCTAAGCATTTATAATCCTGATTTACCAACCGAATTACATACGGACGCTAGTTCCTTAGGATACGGTGCCATTCTATTGCAGAAAGATACTAATAATACCAGTAAAGTTGTAGCTTATTTTAGTAAACGCACTTCTGCAATTGAATCTAAATATAGTTCGTATGACTTGGAAACATTGGCCATTTACAACTCGTTAAAACAGTTCAGAGTTTACCTGCTAGGTATTAAATTTAAAATCGTAACCGATTGCAATGCTATTAAGTCTACGGCAAGTAAGAAAGATTTATCCCCTCGAGTAGCACGTTGGTGGACGTATCTGCAAGACTTTGATTTTGAGATAATCTATAGAAAGGGCAAATTCATTAGGCATGTGGACTTTCTGAGTAGAAACCCTGTTGAGGTACCCACCACCTCTACCCCTGACTGTGCATCCCATTCGGTGAACCTAATTTCAAATGATTCTCGATCTTGGCTAGAAATAGCTCAGCAGAATGACCCAGAAACCCTTTCCTTGATACAAAGGGTTGAGGTAGGAGACTTAGATGAAAATCAATACGTTGTATCAAATAATTTACTGTATTACAAAGCGGACCCAAATGCTTCACCTAAATTGTTGGTCCCAAAAATAGTAGAATCCCTTTATTACGATTATTTCATGACGAAAACTGCCATGTGGGTTTTTATAAAACTATAGATAAAATAAAAGAAAATTTTTGGTTTCCATCTATGGCAGTATTCGTCAAGAAATATTTATACCATTGTTTAAATTGTGTAGAGCGAAAAGGTCATTCAGGCCTAAAAGAAGGACTACTACATCCAATATATAAGTCAGCGGTGCCTTTTCATACTATTCACTTAGATTGCACAGGGCCTTTCCCTTTATCAATGGACGGTTATAAATATATTTTGCTAATTGTTGACGGTTTTACAAATTTTTGTATTTTGAAAAAGCTTAAGTCGTTGGGAGCCGCTGAGCTAGTACCTATGATTAGAGACACGATTACCCTATTTGGTACCCCCTCATTAATTATAACAGACCGTGGCACTAACTTTAGTTCAAATGTCATTTCTTCATTATTTAGAGACCTGGAAATAGAGCATCATATGATAGCTACCGGAACACCACGTGGTAACGGTCAAGCCGAAAGATACGTCTCAACTGTTATCAATATGTTAACTGCTAGGTGTAGTAATATGTCCGACTGGCCGAACGAACTATGGAAAGTACAGCAGTCCATAAATACCACAGCCCAAAAATCTACGGGTTTTTCCCCTATTCGACTACTAATTGGCAGTAATGCAAATATACCTTGTGTTCAGGCTCGCTTAAATGAAGTTTATGGTGATCATGCTGCGCAATGTGACTTTGACATTCAGGCAGATCGAGAACTTGCTCATAGACGTCTTATGTTAGTAGCTCAAAAATTTAAAGAACGTTTTGACGCAGTACGTCGTCAAAAAAAAACGTAGGTGACACTGTTTATGTTTATCAAGATCATAGGCGTCACGAAAAACTAAAACCAAAATTTAGGGGTCCATATGAAATTCACGAGATTTTAAGTAATGATCGTTACTGTTTACGAGGCAGGGGTCAAAGGAATCTTATAGTTTGTAAGGATAAGTTACGATTTTGGCCAGGTGAAATGGTCAATGATGCTAATGTTGATGATGCTAATGTTGATGATGCCAATGTTGATTATTTTAATGTTGATGTTGATTATTCTAATGTTGATATTGATTATTCTAATGTTGATTATTCTAATGTTGATAATGCTAATGTTGATAATTCAATTCAATTCAATTCAAATTCTTTATTTCAGACTTATTTTGTCCATATTTTGTTAGTAATACATAATACTTAAGAGCTATGTTAGTAAGCTTATTTTAATGTATGTAACAATACCCAATGCCTCCATATGGGACTTTCAATCTTACAAGCTATTAGCCTCAGGTAGCTGTTGGAACTGTCCCGCACCCTACGCATCAACGATGCTACTCTTTTTCTGATGATGGCATGGAAGCCATATTCGACTCTGCAAACATCGCCGATGCGCTGCAGTAGCGAGGCAGTCCCATCAGCAACCTGAAAGCATTATTGTATTGGATTCTCAGGGCACTGACGACTCGCTGCGTGTTGCTGGTCCACAGGCTGCAGGTATAAAATGTTTGACAATATGCTCTGAAAAGAGTTATCTTTACTGGCTTTGAGCATCTTGCAAACCTGCGAGCCGGCATATTGCATCGAATCGTCAGCCCCCTGCGTTCCCGTTCCACATCTAAATCATCTGTTAGCTCCTCATTCACAACATGGCCAAGATACACGAATTGAGTAACTTGATGTAGTGCAACTCCCCCTAGTGTCACGGGCGGTACGCATGATGCATTCATGCGCTTCGCCCGAAACACCAGTAATTCGCTTTTTTTTGCATTATACTTCAGACCATGCTCTTCTGCATATACCTCACAGACTTTAAGGAGTTTCCTCAGAGCACTGATCGATGGGCTCAACAACACCATGTCGTCGGCGTAGCTAATGTTGTTGACAATTTGACCATCTATAGAACAGCCAACACCGGTGTCGTTAAGCTCACGGACCAGCTCCTTTACATAAATATTGAATAGTGTGGGGGAGCTCAATCCCCCCTGCCTCACCCCACACCCCAGCCGATAATATGATGATAATGCTAATGTTGATAATGCTAATGTTAATAATGCTAATGTTGATAATGCTAATGTTGATAATGCTAATGTTGATAATGCTAATGTTGATAATGCAAATGTTGATAATGCTAATGTTGATAATGCTTATGTTAATAATGCTAATGTTGATAATGCTAATGTTGATAATGCTAATATTGATAATGTCATCGTTGATAATGCCATTGTTGATAATGCTATTATTGACGATAATATTTAAATCCTGATTTGTTATATTAATATCGTGGCTTTTGCCTGTGGCTGTGCCTGTGGCTTTTGCCTGTGGCTGTGCCTGTGGCTGTGCCTGTGGCTGTGCCTGTGGCTGTGCCTGTGGCTGTGCCTGTGGCTGTGCCTGTGGCTGTGCCTGTGGCTGTGCCTGTGGCTGTGCCTGTGGCTGTGCAAATAATAATTTGTTTTATAAAAACCAAATGTACTTCGAGAACGAAGTCCTAGTCAGAATGGCCGTGTTATATCTTTAGAATTTTTATAATTTTTCATGCTGTAGTTTGGGTGAATTTCTGGAAGATAGTTTAAAGTGTCATGTGTCAATGTCAGATTCCGGAAGTCACCTTTGGTTTTTAGATTTAAATTTAAACTTTTTCACACTATTTTTATTGCAATACTTATTCTGTAACATAATTAACTTTTTGGATATATTATTGTGAATTTTACGATAAATGGGGTGTTGTATAATGTTTCTTATAAGTCGGTGTATTGACTCGGCCCGATAACGTTTCTTGTTTGTCGCTGCCTATAAAAGCAAGGCTCTGATCATTCCTCGGCCACTTTTGCTGTACCCATCGGACCGAGTAGATCTCAAGTTAAGTATTCTCCTTTATTTTTATTTTCTTACTGTGATTATGCTGGTTTTATTTCAAATTGTTGTATTGTGTACTATTGTGCTGATGTGTAAAATGTATAGTGATATATCTATGGGTTTATACATGTCTTTTGAGATTTAAGATATATTTATGTTGTTGCTCTCATAATCGTGGGAACCGTATGGAAACCTTAATTGAAAAAAATAAAAATAAAGACGATGAAAGGGAGTGGGACGAGGACTCGGACTCCGAGTCCGCGTCCAGCGATGGAGCAGCGGGAGACCTTAGGGTCCCCCAAAGTAAGAAGGACCACCGAGTCGATGCCTTCCTAAAGAGGAAGAAGGACGACTTGGGGTCTTCCTCCTGCGGCCGCGGGGCCCCGGCCAAAAAGGCCGACCGGAGGCCGGAGAAGGGGAGGGTCGCTGAGGCGCCCAAAGACAAGGGAGGAGCAGCTCAACAGAGCTCCTCCGAGGAGGACTCGGCGGCCGTCGGCTCTGACCAGGAGCGGAGGGCCAATTTCGCCAAGACGGTGGCGGCCGCGTTCAAGGGCGTGTCCCAAAAGCGTCTCGGGACCAGCAAGCGGAAGGCGATTGATTTGGCCTCGGCCACAATAATTGCGGCAGCCGAAGCAAGCTTCGGCCAGGCTCCAAAGAGCGATCTGGCTAAGCTGCAAGAGGAAGTGGCTCGCCTCACGGCCGCCCTGAACTCGCTCCTGGAGGAGAACAGGAGTCTACGGGCGGACCTGAGGAAGATAAGAGAGCAGGAGGCCGAACGCAGCGGGACCACTTCGCAGCGACCGCAGTCCTCCCCGGTGGAGAGCCAGGTACTGGCCCTGGTCCGGCAGGAGATGGCGGCCTTCCAGGCCCGCTTCTCCGTCCTGGAGGGCAGGGTCCTACGGCCTCCCCTCGCGGCGCCGAAGCCCCCAGCGGCCCAAAGGGCCTCTTATGCGGCTGCGGCTGCAGCGGCACCCCCGCCCAGAAGGGGACCGCCGAACAAGCCACCTGTGGCGGCGCCGAGCGGGCCGCCCAGGAAGGCGGCTGCCCAGCCAAAGCCCAAGGCCGCAACAACGGTCCAGGCGCAGAGGACCCCGGTGCCAACACCAGCACCGGTTCCGTCGTCGGCACCAGTGGCGAAACGCCCTCCGAAGCCGAATCCATCTGCGGCCCCTACCTCCCCTGCCACTCAGTCCGAGTGGCAGGTGGTGGGGGAAAACAAAAAGAGACGGAGGGCGGCCAAAGCGGCCAAAAAGAAGGCCCAAAAACAGCGGCGCAAACAGCGAGCCGCCGCGGCGCAGCTCCGCGCCCCCAAGACCGCGGCTGTAGTAGTCACACTACAGCCGGACGCGGTCAAAAGGGGCGTGTCGTACCGCGACGTGCTCGCCCAAGCAAAGGAGGCGATGAACCTGCAGGAGCTAGGTATCACCTCCGGCCTCCGGCTCAGGGTGACCGCAACGGGCGCCCGAATGCTGGAGGTCCCAGGAGCGGCCAGTGGGCCCGCCGCAGACGCTCTAGCCGAGAGGCTCAGGGCGTCCATAAGTGCGGACGATGCCCGAGTCTCCAGGCCCCACAAGTGCGCGGATCTGCGCATCCTGGGCCTGGACGACTCAGTTACTGCGGAGGAGGTGGTGGCCGCCGTCGCTAGGACGGGTGGGTGCTCTGCCGACGAAGTGAAGGCGGGCACCATACGTCCCGACTTCAGGGGCACGTACACCATCACGGTGAGCTGCCCCGTGACGGCGGCCAAGAGCATCGTCGACGGCCGAAGATTGCTGGTTGGCTGGGTGTCGGCGCAGGTCAAGCTGCTTGACCCCCGACCGCTGAGGTGCTTCCGATGCCACGTCGGGCATCATGTGGGTGTCCGTTGCACCTCGGAGGTCGACCGCAGCGCCCTCTGCTTCCGCTGCGGTCAGCCCGGTCACAAGGCCGTGGCTTGTAGTGCCGCGCCGCACTGCACTGCATGCGCGGCTGCTGGCAGGCCGGCCGAACACCGGGCAGGGAGCAAGTCCTGTGCCCCACCCACCAAGACCAAGGGTAAGGGCAAGGGCCGGCCGTCCGTCGCCGCCACCGCCACCTCCGCAGTGGCCACCACCGCAGCTCCTGCGGCCGCCGCCGCCTCCAACGCTGCCGCCGCTGTCGACGCCGTCGCCACTGCTGCTGTCGCAGAGCCCGTCTCTGCGTCTCAAGAGGAGGAAGACGTGATGGAGTGCTAGTCTGGCTCCATTACGCTTCCTCCAGGCGAACATCAACCACTGCGCCCGTGCCCAGGATCTGTTGCTCCAAAGCATGGCGCAGTGGTCGATCAACATCGCCGTGGTCGCTGAGCCGTACTTTGTCCTTCCCAGGGATGACTGGGTTAACGACCTTAGCGGCTCAGTGACCATCATATCGTCGGCCGCCGCTGGTACTCCTTCCCTCGAAGGGGTGAAGAGTGGAAGGGGTTGCGTCGCAGCACGGTTCGGGGAGATAGTCGTCGTGGGGGTGTACTTCTCCCCGAGCCGAACTCTCGCCGAGTTCCACAACTCCCTCCTGGAGTTGTCCGTCGTCGTCGGAAGTTATTCCCTCCCCGTGATAGTGTTAGGGAACTTCAACGCCAAGAACTTGGCCTGGGGTTCCCGACGCACAGATGCACGGGGTAGGATGGTGGAGGACTGGGCGCTGGAGGCAGGCCTGGTCGTCCTCAATCGGGGTTCTGTCCCCACGTGTGTACGGATGCGGGGCGAGTCAGTGGTGGACATCTCGTTCGCCAGCCCCGCTCTGCTGCCGCGTGTCTTTGACTGGCGCGTGGAGGAGAGGGTGGAGACCTACTCCGATCACCGGTACATCCGGTTTGACGTCTCCGCCCAGAACCCTAGCGCGCCGGTCCTGCAGACCCCGAGTGGTCAAAATCAAAATCAAAATCAAAATCTTTTTATTTCACATAGGCCTTTGCAGGCACCTATGAAACGTCACATTAGTTGCACGGGTCCAAAAAGTTGGTCTCATGGAGAAGAGCCGGCAAGAAACTCCATAGACACTCTTTTTAAAAAGTAATATAGTCACAGTACAAACAGTCTATTACATAACAATAGTATGCTCACAGAATTATACAATGCAAGAAAGTTAAACTGTAAATCTATACAATGCAAAGGGAGAAGAAAAAGTCGTTTAATTGCCAGGGAAGCCACACATGGAGAGATGAGTTATCGCCATATAATATCTTTATCGTCAACAAAGTCTTGAATTTTATAATAAGCTTTTTTAATTAGGGTAGATTTTAAAGTGTTCTTAAATTTTATATCCGTGAGATCGGTTACACACTTAGGCAGCTTGTTGTAAAAACGGACACAATTCCCTAAAAACGATTTATTTGATTTCGTTAATCTGAATCTCGGAACTACTAGCTTGTGCTTGTTTCTTGTATTAATGGAATGTATATCACTTTTAACACTAAATTGATTTAAGTTTTTGCGTACGAACATGATATTTTCTAGTATATAAAGAGAAGGTAGTGTAAGTATATCAATTTCTTTAAATAATTCTCTTAATGACTCGCGAGGGCCGAGGCCATAAATTGCACGAACTGCCCTTTTCTGGAGAACGAAGATTGAGTTTACGTCAGCCGCTGCCCCCCACAGTAAAATACCATAGTAGGACATAATACAATGGAAGTAAGCGAAATACACGAGCCTAGCAGTAGCAACGTCAGTAATCTGGTTTTATTTTTCTGACTGCATAAGCTGCGGAACTCAGCCTCTTTGACAGTGCTGAGATGTGGGCACCCCATTGCAATTTAGAGTCAATGGTGATGCCCAGGAAGACGGTTTGACTAATAACATCTAATTTATTATCGTCCAGAACGATATTGAGCCCTACTGGTGTTACATTAGGTAAAGAGAATTTAATGCATTTCGTTTTGGAAGAATTAAGAAGCAAGTTATTCGCGGCAAACCACTTGCTCAGAGTAACCAAGCTATCGTTTACGTCTATAGGACTAGATTCCTTTCTGTTAATTTTGAAGACAAGGGAAGTGTCATCAGCAAATAAAATAATATCAGAGATCACAGACATCATATACGGGAGATCATTTATATAAGCTAAGAATAAAAAGGGACCTAAAATTGAGCCCTGCGGCACGCCCATTTTTACTAATGACCCAGATGAAGTTGAGCCACTTACGTCTACTACTTGCTGTCTATTTGACAGATAAGAAAGGACGAGCGCGAGAGCTTTACCACGAATTCCGTAGTGGTTCAGCTTACAAATGAGAGTGTCGTGGTCAACGCAATCGAACGCCTTAGAAAGGTCGCAGAAAATGCCCACAGCATCCCGCGAATCTTCCCAGGCGTTTAAGATTTGGGTGCTCAATCTTGCACTTGCGTCAGTGGTAGACCTACCCTTTGTAAAGCCGTACTGACGGTCATGAAATATGTTGTTTAAATTAAAATGTCTTAACATCTGATCGAGCATGATCCTTTCGAAGATTTTGCTAAAGGCTGGAAGGATTGAAATAGGTCTGTAGTTGGAAGGGTTTTTCTTACAGCCTGATTTAAAGATAGGAGCAATTTTTGGTCCACGTTGGGCGCTGAGGCACCTGGACCGGGAGCTTCTCCTGGAAGCCTCAGTCGTGCAGGCCTGGGTGTCATCACCGGACAGGCCCGCCGACATCAACGACGAGGCGGAGTGGTTCCGGGAGACCATGTCCGAGATTTGTGACGTGGCCATGCCCCGAGCCCCGCCAGGACGCGCCCGACGCCAGGTGTACTGGTGGTCTTGCGAGATCGCCGCCCTTCGAGAGGCGTGCGTCGCTGCGAGGCACCTGTACACCAGACACCGCAGGCTGCGCATCCGCCCTCCGGATGCAGAAGCCAGGGAAGCAGAGCTGTACGAGGGATACAGAGCTGCGAAGACCGCCCTCCCATTGGCCATCATCCAGGCCAAGGAGGTGGCCAATGCGGAGCTGCTGGGGTCTCTGGACAGGGACCCGTGGGGGCGCCCGTACAAAATGGTGCGGGGCAAGCTCCGCCCATGGGCCCCCCCGCTGACCCAGAGTCTTCGGCCTCAGCTGGTGGAGGAGGTGGTGAGCGCTCTGTTCCCTTCGCGCGGGGAACACTCTCCCCCGCCCATGTCTCTGCAACCCGCGGTGTCAACGGCGGACCACACTTCCGACGACGACGATGTCCCCGAGGTGACTGGGGTGGACCTGAGAGTGGCGGTGGCTAGGCTGAAAGCCAAAAACACCGCCCCAGGGCCTGACGGCCTGCCTGGCAAGGCCTGGGTCCTGGCCCTTGAGGCTCTCGGGCCTCGACTTAGGGGGCTTCTCAGCGCATGCTTGGAGAGGGGCCAGTTCCCACTTCGTTGGAAGACAGGGAAACTGGTCCTCATACGGAAGCCGGGGCGCCCTGCGGACTCTCCGTCCGCATACCGGCCTATCGTGTTGCTCGACGAGGTGGGCAAGCTCTTTGAGCGAGTTGTCGCACACCGCCTCGTCGCGCACCTTGGGGGGATAGGGCCGGACCTTGCGGACCACCAGTTTGGTTTCCGCAAGGGGCGCTCAACGGTGGACGCCATCATGCGCGTGAGAGCTCTCACGACGGGGGATGCTGTGTCCCGGGGGGGGGTCGTCTTGGCGGTGTCTCTTGACATCGCCAACGCCTTCAACACCCTTCCCTGGAGTTGCATTAGGGAGGCACTCCGGTATCACCGGGTGCCGACCTACCTTCGTCGCGTGGTCGAGGCCTATCTGTCGGATAGGTCCATCATCTACCCTGGTCACAACGGGGAATGGAACCGGCGAGAAATGTCGTGCGGTGTTCCGCAGGGGTCGGTACTGGGGCCGCTCTTGTGGAGCATCGGCTACGACTGGGTGCTGCGCGCCGACCTCCCTAGCGGCGTCAGCGTGGTCTGCTACGCTGACGACACGCTGGTTCTGGCACAAGGGAGGTCGCACCAGGAGGCGGCCGACATAATGACGCGCGGGGTTGCGACAGTCATCGAGAGGATCCAGCTGCTGGGCGTGGAGGTGGCCTTGCACAAATCCGAGGCCATGTGCTTTCATGGGCTTCGGAACGCGCCACCTTCAGGCTCCCAGGTCACGGTGGGGGGGGTTACCATCGGCGTCGAGGGGGCGATGAAATACCTGGGACTCGTCCTCGACAGCCGGTGGAACTTTGTCGAGCATTTCCGACGTTTGGGCCCCAAACTGGAGAAGGCAGGTGCTGCATTCAAGCGGCTCCTGGCCAACCTGGGAGGCCCAAACGCCCCCTGCCGCAAACTCTACGCGGGGGTCATGCGGTCCATGGCCCTTTACGGGGCCCCGGTATGGGCACGTTCAGTACGGCCGCGGGCTGTACACTACCTGAACGTGCCCCAAAGGGTGATAGCCATTAGGCTAATCCGGGGGTACCGCACGATCTCCCGTGAAGCAGCTGGCCTACTTGCTGGACTGCCACCATGGGATCTGGAGGCGAGGGTCTTCTTGCGCCTGCACGATTGGCGCGAGGAGGCTCAGCGCCGGGGGGAAACCCCGTTGCCGCGGCAAGTTGTCGCGCAGCGGGCGGAGCTCCGGCGCGATCTCATGGTGGCCTGGAGGGAGCGACTGTCGCAACCCAGTGCAGGGCACGCCACCATCGTGGCGGTAAGTCCCCTCTTTGAGGAGTGGCTCGGGAGGAGTCACGGCGCCCTCACGTACCGCATGACGCAGGTCCTCACCGGACACGGTTGTTTCGGGAGGTACCTGCACCGCATCGGTCGTGAGGAGGCGCCCGGGTGTCACCATTGTGCGGACAGCCCCGAGGACACGGTGGACCACACAGTCCAGGTGTGCCCCGCATGGGAAGGGCACCGCCGGGTCCTCGTCGAGGCTTTGGGCGGCGGCGACCTCTCGCGTCCGGCCCTGGTTCAGGCCATGGTCCGGGGCGAGAGGGAATGGGATGCCGTCGCCTCCTTCTGCGAAGCGGTCATGCTCGAGAAGGAGGAGGCGGAACGCCAGAGAGTTCGCACCTCTCATCCCGGCCGCCGCGCTGGACCAGGTAGACACCATGGGCGCCGGGTGTCGCGAGATGACTCCCGGCCACCGTAGGCGTGGGTCTGTGGGCGGTGAGTTCGGGTGGCTCATCGTCCCTCTGTCTACTTAGACGACAGACCCGTGTCGACGGCGCGCGTTGTTCCACGCGCTCCTCAAAGAGATGTCAGCAACCCCAACGGGGCCCAGCAGGGCCAAGGCCTGCCGGGGCTGCGGGTTGTTCGAAAGAGATACCGCGGCCCTGGTACATAAAAGGCCTATGACGGAACACGACGGTTTTTAGTCAGTAAGAGTCTGACACTCCCTCACCGCTGCTAACCCACAGCGGGAGGGGTCATTTGATGATTTTTGACGTCGGAAAAAAAAAAAAAAGATATATTTATGTTGTACTGTGTTATTCTTTATGATTTATAATGTCCTAATGGTTTGTAACCTAAAATTAGTAAATATATTGTTATTATGATAAATGATCCCTTTTATTTCTCTTTAACAAGCTTATTTATTACATTATTTAACTACTACATAAAAGAAAGCCAATACTTTTCACATATTTGCTTTAATTTTCATTCTTACCACACCTACCCACTTATTTTATTTAACAAGTGCATATTTACGCGTGTCGGATTGTTCAATCAACACAATGAACATCCATCCTCCGAGCCTTTTCCTAAACTATGTTGGGGTCGGCTTCCAGTCTAACCGGATTCAGCTGAGTACCAGTGCTTTACAAGAAGCGACTGCCTATCTGACCTCCTCAACCCAGTTACCCGGGCAACCCGATACCCTTTGGTTAGACTGGTGTCAGACTTACCTACTGGCTTCTGACTACCCGTAACGACTGCCAAGGATGTTCAATGACAGCCGGGACCTACAGTTTAACGTGCCATCCGAAACACAGTCATTGGTGTCTAAGATATACTTAGAAAGTACATACAAACTTGGAAAAGTTGCATTGGTACTTGCCTGACCTGGAATCGAACCCGCGCCCTCATACTCGAGAGGTTGGTTCTTTGCCCACTAGGCCACCACGACTACAATCAATCAACACAATGAACACTGGTGGTCAATACGCAATCCAATGTTAACAAGGGAGAACTCTTTCCAACACAGGTTTTCCACTAACGTCTGGGCAGGAATTCTCAACGACAACATTGTTGGCCCGTATTTCATAGAAGGGCGCCTTACTGGCGAAAGTTATTTAACTTTGCTGAGGAATATGGTCTCTGAAATGCTGTAAGAGATTCCATTAGCCAATTTGAGAGATGTCTGGTTCCAGCAAGACGGCGCGCCTCCGCACTACCACAGCCCAGTGCGTGAGTACTTAAACGAGCAGTTCGGGAGTCGGTGGATCGATCGAGGCGGCCCCGTGGCATGGCCGCCACGATCTCCTGATCTCACGCCATTGTACTTTTTTTTGTGGAGTGAAATTAAACGACGAGTGTACGTTAGTGAGCCTACAAGTGTAGAACAATTAAAACAGCGCATACTGGACGCGTTTGACGAAGTAAAAAGTAAACGAGACATACTTTTATCATTAAAAAACAATTTAATTAAACGTGCTCGTGTTTGTATTGAAAATGGTGGTGGACATTTTTAAGGACAGCTAAAATATCTGTAAGTTTTTTGTAAATAAGTAGGTACGTAAATTCTAAAGTGACATAACATAATTATTGTAAATATCAGCTGATTCAAACTTTTTAAATACGCCAAAATTACTTCTTTTCACAAGTTTTACAACTTTACTTATTTGATTTATTTTTACCACCTAATCTTTTAATTTAGTCACCTAATTTCTTAATAATAATTCATTTTGAAAAAGTTGGTAATTTTGTTGGTCCTAAGCCCAAATAAAGTATGAAGGAAAAGTTTGAATTGAATAAAAGTTTATTTTCCGTACACCTTTTATTTTACTTTTTCTTAGTTTTTAATCGTAACGCATCTGTGCGTTTTAGTTACCTACATTCGTTATTTGCGTTATTCGTTAGCTGTTGGACGCGGGGCAAGTTCGAGCGAGAGCATGCGAATGCGAGAGCGACAGAATATTATTAATGAACTAGCTTCTGGCAGCGGTTTCACCCGCATCCCGTGGGAACTACTTCCCGTACCGGGATAAAAAGTAGCTTATAGCCTTCCTCGATAAATGGGCTATCTAACATTGAAAGAAATTTTCAAATCGGACCAGAAGTTCCTGAGATTAGCGCGTTCAAACAAACAAACTCTTCAGCTTTATAATATTAGTATAGATACTACTATGAATGACCTGGAATAACTTGTACAATGTTTCCATGAATTGTGTGAAATTTTTGGATATTAACTTATCGCTAATAACTTTGCTGATTATGAATATTAGTTTTTGAAACTTTGCATCATTATCTCTGCATCACCTTAAGGTTGACTGGAGAGAATGCCCATGGCATTAAGTCCGCCTTTGTAATTGTATGATTGCATAAATTTAAATAAATAAATGTAATATATATGTCGGATTGGGCGACGAAACATCAGGATGGCACTATTGTCCGACACCAGCTAGGGTAATCGCACAAAGAGATAACTAAAAACACTCTAATCTCAAAAACTTATTCAAATTAGTCAGAACAAAAGACAGCCCCCAAAACGCCCGCCCTTCGCCACTTCCTATGTGTTTTGGCTGGGGAGAAGAAGTGGCGGAACAAACTCCCCAGCAACACATGTCTGTCTGTTAGGTTAGAAGAACCTTTACACTTTAATTTCAAAAGACACTTTACACACTTTACAATATGCAATAACACTAGGTACACTAGACGTGACGTAGGGCAGTTTCGAGATGTGTGCCGCACGACGACTCAACGAAGACTGAGCTCCGCCGACGCCACGCTGACCACCACGACTTTGCCAAGCGCGCCAAAATGTTGTTTCACCAAAAGCGCCACCAGATGGCGCGCTTGCGTCTCGTTTAGTGTCCGTACTGATGGCCATCTCCGACATATAAATGTCAATAAAAAAAAATGTCATTAATAAAATGTTACGTGATGATAATAATATTTATAATATTTAAATGTCAAAAGAACAATACACAGGCATTTGAAAAGATATCGCTCACTAAGCGAGCAGCTCATTCCCAAGCTTCTTTATCATTTAAATAATCAGATATTTTGTAATATCCTTTTTTCAAAAGTTTGGATTTTATATGATTTTTAAATTTCTTGATAGGTAAATCACGAACCGCTTTGGGAAGTTTATTGTAAAAGCGTATACATTGACCCATGAACGAGTTGCTTACTCTGTGGAGGCGAGTAGCATGTACAGCAAGATTATGTTTATTTCTAGTATTTTTGCTATGAACATCAGACATTTGAACAAAGTTAGAAATGTTTTTACGAACGTACATTAAAATTTAAAAAATATATTGAGAGGCAACAGTCAGAATATTTATTTCTTTGAATTTCTCTCTGAGAGAAACTTTTGGACCCAGATTATAAATGGCTCGAACATGTACTGAAACTCGAACTGTAAAATAAATATAGTCTCAACATCCGCACAGTTTCCCCAAAGGAGGATCCCATACGTCATTGAACTATGAAAGTAACTAAAATAAACTATTCTGGCTGTGTCCACATCGGTGATTAGTCGGATCTTTTTAATAGCATAGGCGGCTGAACTAAGCCTTCCTGACAGTTTAACAATATGTGGGCCCCATTGGAGTTTGGAATCAACGGTCAAACCAAGAAATACCGTTGACTCAACAGGCTTCAACTCTACTCCATTTAGTTGTACATTGGTTGGCAACTGCCTTACGTTTGGCGTTGAGAATTTAATTAACTTCGTTTTAGATTCATTTAAAAGAAGATTATTGACATTAAACCAATGAACAACCTTAGAGAGTGCATTGTTAACTTCGTCAAAATTGTCGAGTTAGCGCTCGATTTTAAAAACGAGTGAAGTATCATCCACAAATGCTAGACACAGGGGCTGATTATACTATTCGGTCTTCTGTATAATCTGCCGCACTGTGTGGATGTGGTCTATGGTGCCGTATCCGCTCCGAAACCCAGCCTGCTCCGGTGGTTGGAATTCGTCGAGTCTTCGCGCAAGTCGGTTCGTGATCACTCTTGAGAACAGCTTATATACGTGGCTTAGGAGGGAAATGGGTCGATAGTTCTTCAGCTGGGTTTTGTCTCCCTTTTTGAAGAACAGGACGACAACACTCCTACTCCACGCCTCTGGAGTTCTCCCTTCAAACAGGACGGCATTAAAAAGCTTCTGGAGCTCCCCCAGTACGGGCTTTCCTCCTGCTTTTAATAGCTCTGTTGTAATGCCATCCTCGCCAGGGGCTTTTCCATTTTTGAGCTGTCTCAGAGCGATCTCGATTTCGCCACTGCTGACTTCTGGCAGGTCTTCGGTGAAATGGCGCGTTAATGTGGCTCTAGAATCCTCATTTCCGGGATCAGGTCGAGATGCATGCGATGCGTATAACCGGCCATAGAAATTTTCCACTTCCGAAAGGACTGCCGGCACCGAAGAAACGACTTCTCCACTTGTTGTGGTCAGCTTCGTCAAGTGGCTTCTTCCAAGAGATTGTACGAACACCTTTGACCCCCGATTCAGCTCAATTGCTCTTTCAATGTCAAGAGTATTGGAGCACCGGAGGTCGCGTCGTACGTGCTTGTTGATCTCTTGGTTTAGAGCCCGCTTAGCTGACGAAGTGACAGGCGGGTTTTCACGTCGTCTCTTCATAAGCCCTAATGTCTCTTCCGAAAGCTTTGATTTCTTGCCCTTACGCTGCATGTTACAGAATCTCGAACCTTCCTCCCTGAGGATCCGAACCACATATTCGTGGTTCTGGTTAACGTCTGTTGTGGTTTCCACGGCGGCAAATCGGTTCTCCAAATTTGACTGGAACGTTTCAGATCCTGTCATGGTTTGGAGCAGTGTTGGTCGGAGCCTGGCCTTCATCAGACGGAAACGTTCAGCCTTGAAGTTAATATTCAGAGAGCCTCGGACAAGTCGGTGATCGCTACCGGTATTAAACCTATTGATCACGGAGACGTCTCTGAATATGTGCTTCTTGTTCGTCATGATGAAGTCAATCTCATTTTTAGTCATAGTGTCGGGGCTTTGCCACGTCCACTTCCTTTGGGGCTGCTTTTTGAAAAAAGAGTTCATCAAAAAGAGCCCCTCACGTTCGAGGAAGTTGACGAGCATTTGCCCCCTATGATTCCTGCTTCCAAATCCATGGGATCCTACTGCCGATTCGCCGCAAATCTGTACTCCCACTTAAGCGTTAAAGTCCCCCATGACAACGGTGTAATGGGTCTTTGTAGTGAAGTGGAGGGCCCTTGATATATCATCAAACATATCCTCCACTTCATCGTCTGAATGTGTCGAGGTCGGTGCGTACACTTGCACTACCTTGAGGCTATACCTGTCGGTGAGCTTTAAGATAAGGTACGCTACCCTGTTCGACACACTAGACACCTCCACAACGTTATCAGCTAGGGACTTATTAACCAGAAACCCAACGCCACCTTGGGATTGTTGGTCTCCCTCTCGGAAGTACATTAGGTGACCTGATTCGAGGGTTATGGTGTCCTCCCCCTCTCTTCGAACTTCACATAACCCTAATATGTGCCACCTAATCTTCCCAAGTTCCACCTCGAGTTGCGCCAGATGCGAGTCAAGCCGTAGCGTGCGGCCGTTGTACGTCGCCAGAGTCAGTTTTGTTTGGTGGACTATGAGAAGGCCTTTGACTCGGTTGAAATCTGGTCTGTTCTGGAGTCCCTGCAGCGTTGTCAAGTAGATTGGCGATACATCCAAGTGATGAGATGTCTCTACGAAGCCGCTACAATGTCCGTCCAAGTACAAAATCAGCAAACAAGGCCCATACCGTTGCATCGAGGAGTGAGACAAGGGGATGTTATTTCCCCGAAACTGTTCACTAATGCAATGGAGGATATGTTCAATACGCTGAACTGGAAAGGACGTGGCATCAACATCAATGGCGAACACATCTCTCACTTGCGATTTGCTGACGATATCGTCATCATGGCAGAAACGCTGCAGGACCTACAACAAATGCTGAACGACCTGGCTGAATCTTCTCTACGCATCGGCCTACGGATGAACTTGGACAAAACCAAGGTCATGTTCAATGAACATGTTCTACCGGAACCGATTGCGATACACGGCGCCGTTCTCGAAGTTGTTCGGAAATATGTATACCTCGGGCAGACATTGCAGTTAGGTAGAAACAACTTTGAGGACGAGGTGAATAGGAGAATTCAGTTGGGTTGGGCTGCATTTGGGAAGCTACGTCGAGTCCTAACATCGTCGATCCCACAGTGCCTAAAGACGAAAGTCTTCAATCAGTGCGTCCTACCTGTCATGACTTACGGAGCCGAAACGTGGACACTGACGGTACGGCTGGTCCACAAGTTTAAAGTCGCTCAGCGGGCTATGGAAAGGGCTATACTTGGCATTTCTCTGAGGGATCGCATCAGAAATGAGGTAATCCGTCAGAGAACCAAGGTCATCGACATAGCCCACCGAATCAGCAAGCTGAAGTGGCAGTGGGCTGGCCATATTAGCCGAAGAACCGATAACCGTTGGGGTAAACGAGTTCTAGAGTGGAGACCACGCCTCGGCAAGCGTAGTGTAGGACGTCCTCAGGCACGGTGGAGTGATGACTTGCGCAAGACGGCTGGCAGGAGCTGGATGCGAGTAGCCGAAAATCGATCTCAGTGGCGTGCACTTGGAGAGGCCTATGTCCAGCAGTGGACTGCGATAGGCTGATGATGAAGTATCATCGGCAAACAACACAATCTTGTGTTTATCCCTTATGTGATAAGGGAGGTCATTAATATAAATAAGGAACAAAAAAGGGCCTAGAACTGAACCCTGTGAACCCCCATGATGACCGTAGATCCAGAAGACCTCTTACCGTTGACATCCACCCTCTGAATTCTATTATGCAAATAAGAAGTCATAAGGTCAAGAGCCTTATTTTTAATACCATAGTGGTGAAGTTTCCTGATGAGTATATCATGGTGCACGCAATCAAAAGCCTTGGACAAGTCGCAGAAAATACCGAGCGCATCCTGCGAATCCTCCCAGGCCTGGAATATATTTTTAAGCAATTCCACGCCCTCATCCGTAGTAGAACGACCCTTGGTAAATCCAAATTGTTTTGTGTGCAACAAGTTGTTTTAATTAAAATGGCTCAACATTTGACGTAATATTAACTTCTCAAAAATTTTACTCAAAGTGGGTAAAATTGAAATTGGCCGTAAATTTGATGGATCGGTTGTACTACCAGATTTAAACAATAGGATTACTTTACTAAGTTTCATCAAGTCAGGAAAAACACCAGACGCAATACAAGAGTTGAATACAGTTGCTAAATAAGGTGAAATTATTTCAATTATCGTTGAGATTATCTGAACTGACAATCCCCAAAGGTCAGCAGTCTTTTTTACATCGAGATCTTTATATGCTAGAGCTAACAACTGCGAATTCAAAACTTTTGTCACATTCTGCAACACAATTTTTTAATATTGTAGAAGCCGAAATGGAAGAAGACATCAGAGTTCTGATTGTTAAAATAGGGATATTGGTGAAAATTTTTTTTTCAGATGCTACCTCCGAATCTGACTTAACGTCTACATTGTTTATTTTCAAGTGGAAGTCTCGATTCCGTACAGTGGATCGGCCTATTTCTGAATTAATTATATTCCAGGTGGTTTTTATTTTATTTCCAGAAGCTTTTATTTTCTGTTTTATGTGTATTGATTTTGCGGAAGTACACGCTCTTTTAAATATTTTTGAATAGTTTTTAACATACTGTTTAAATGTTTCATCTTGATTGAATGATCTTTCATAGTATAATTCAAACAACTTCTGTCTACTTTTGTAAATACCCGGCATTGTCCAATCACTAAATGTCGGCGCACCTCAGCGAGCAACCGCGATGGCGACCGAAGGGAGTGCTGCGGAGGCCGGGGCGGGGGCTGCCCCGGCTGGCGAGCCCGCGGCCGCGCTCCCTTCACTTCTCTCCGCGACGCGCTTGACCACGGGCACTTACCTGTTTTCTTGTTTTTTTGTAATTTTAACGGCATTAAAAGCCTATGTAATACAGTCCGCACACAGTTTTATTTATGAAGTCCCGTTAGGGCTCCTACAGTTTGGTCCTTCGCTATAAATTAACGCCAGTCGTGTCGTTAAAATTCGTCGATTCTGCATCGTCATTTTCAACGGTCAACGGTCATCGCCGATGCCGCGTGGAACTTCAACGTGGCCACCGAACACGAAGACAAAGAAGTCGTACCCGTGCAGCGTGCTTCGCCTTATAAGGAGCTGAAGTCATTTACTGGGAGTATAAACTACTGATTTGAGTGAGTCGTTCCAATTTAGTTATTTTTTTCCAATTTTTCTTGGTGAATAATCGTTTTTTCCCATTTATTTCGTTGAGCAAGTACATTTCCCCATTCACAAGTGATTTATTGTCAATAGTGCTTTAACGTAGTGTTTATTTCGACGCTTCTTCATAATTGCATAATTTGTAGTAACACTTGTGCCACAAAATACATAGGTACAGAAGTCAATCTCATGTATGTACTTCACTTTTCATGCCTAAACTCGGCGGTCGCGCTAGGGTCGTCAACTTTTTATGCGCATACAACTAACGTGGTACTGGTACTCGTATCTAATTATTTGATTTATTGTTGAGAATAAAACAGGAAAAATGAAATATAAACCAATAATAATAAAATATTTAATGTGGCATACATGAGGTTAATAAACACTTTCAACGGAAATTCGTTTGAACGAGATACCGAACATTTTCAGAAACCGCAATTTATAATTTTGTTATCTATACATATAATAAAATGATAGGAAAGTCAACACTGTACATTGAATATATTTTTTAAAGAATACTTAGGGGGTGATCCATAATCGATTCTGAACCCAAATATGTAGTTTTTAGAATTTTTGTCTGTATGTCTGTTTATCTGTTGTCTGTATGTTTGTCCCGGATAAACTCAAAAAGTACTGCATGGATTTAAATCAAATTTTGCATGACTATTACCTGGGGGCCGGTTCAACACATAGGCTATATATTATCACGCTATCACCTACGGGGGCTGAGCAATGAATGATTAAATAAACGAAATTGGAAATTCTATATTGCTCACGCAGACGAAGTCGCGGGCAACAGCTAGTTCATACATATACTTATAGGTACTTACTTATTACTCTTTACTTGCGAAAAAAATATTTTTGTATGTAATGGGTTGGTACCATTGGTACAGTCCCTGATCTAAGCTTGCTTCTACCTACAGAAACCTTGATTTGCGAGTTTTATTTCGTCTACCTTACAACATACTCTCGCCATGAATTATCAACTCCTACTACTTAGTAATAATCTTTGAGGGTAGGTTGGGCGGTTCGCCTGGGCCGACACTAGCAAAACTTATTACGGCATTGGGCCAGAGGCCGCCAGGGCGCTTACCTACCCACCTAACTGTACCTACCTACTGCGTTTATTAAAAGAACCATCGAAATATGAGAAAATAAGTAGGTCCATACTATAGGTAATACGGCAGGCTAAAAAACGACAGTTCACTGTTTATTGTTGTATTAAAACAACCGTCCACTGAACAATTACATATAATACGACTTTTTTTGTTACTCCATTATTACTTTTTCTTTTGTTATTAAAATTAAAAATATTACAGTCAAATTACAGTTAGGTAGGTATCAAAACGCGTGCACATTTATCTACCTTGTGTGTGACGCGCGTATCTCAAGAAAAAGGCAGCCCCGCTCGCACTGTTTTGAGTTGTTTTTGAGACAGCGCGTCTGTGAACACGCACACATAGACACCTATGTCTGCGTGACTCGAACGCGCTTTATATGTAGATTGACTTCTGTACCTATGTATTTTGTGCTTGTGCGCGCACGCAACTCACGCCACACAGGTGTTAACGTAACCTTGACCGATCTCAGTAATTAGAACCGGTCCCTTTTGTTTGCGCGCAGCTGTTTTTTCTATAAGAAGCTCATTAGTGGTATCTATCGCCTTTCTGCAGTTAAACACGTGGTTTTTTGCTTTGTTAATTGCACTTCAAAATGGCAGACGCTTTAAAGACTTTACTTAGAAAACGTAGTTCATTAAAATCAAAGCTTACGATTTACAGCAACTATCTAAATTTAGTTAAAAGTAGTGCTCATATATCTGAGATGCAACGATTAGACCTGCAGGAACGTTTTAATAAGTTCGATTCCTTACATAGCCAATTTGATGAATTGCAGACAGAAATCGAAATGCTTGCCGATGATGCTGAGACTGCGTTCGTGGAGCGTGAGGAGTTTGACCGCCAGTTCTTCAATCTGGTGGCACACACGCGCAGCCTGCTCGGTTCTTCGGTCAACGGTGCTGGTTCTGAGGCGGGCTTCAAAGATGCTGACTCAGGTGCACATGTTTCTAATAGCTTTGTTCGTTTGCCAAAAATTGATTTGCCTCACTTTGACGGGAACTACCAATGCTGGCTCGAGTTCCGGGACACGTTTACGTCATTGATTCACAATAACGATAGCATAAGCAACATAAATAAGTTCCATTACTTGCGTGCTTCTTTACAAGGTACTGCAGCCTCTTTAATTCAAAATATAGAATTTAGTAGTGATCATTATAAGATTGCTTGGGACTTGTTGTGTGAGCGGTACAACAATGAGTACCTGCTTGTGGCCAATCATTTGCAAGCTTTATTCTTTGATGTTAAGTCAATAAATAAGGAGTCTAGTGTTTCAATTAGAAATCTTGTTGACGTTATTAATAAAAATATTCGGGCACTAGCAAATTTAAAAAGGCCTACTCAGCATTGGGATGACATCATCATTTTTGTCATGGTCAAAAAGCTAGATTTAATCACAAGTCGTGAATGGGAGGAATACAGGAATAACAACATAGTAGGTTATCCAACAACTACTCAATTTTGTTCTTTTCTAAACAGGAAAGCAGACTGGTTGGAATCTGTGGAATGTAACTTTCAGGATAGTAATATTGTGGCCTTGAATAGTAACACTAATTTAAATAAACAAAGTAATAATGCAACTAAACAAAAAAATACATTATCGTTATCGGACATCACGTCCGATAACGGGACTAAGAGCCCCCGCAGACCACAGACTTTTTATCGGCCGATAGTTTAGTCGGGTTGGCCTGCTAGTACGCACACCGAGCCAACTAAACAGTTTAGTCGGTGATGAGCGCGCAAACTATCCCAACAGTCTGCCGACTATTTGCTAGTTTCTAAACAACTGGTGAAAAGAGTGGTCGCACCGCACAATGAAAATTAATAAAACATTACATAGAAATGTTATTATTGCTCTCATATACAGGAGAAGGAAAATTAAAAAGAGAGCCCGAGAGTATTGGGTGCATACTATCTTTAGTGATAGATTATTAAATCTAAAATTTTACACTATGCATTCCAAATTACTCCATTCTGAGCATCCACCGACCGACCATTCGCTGTCAAAGCTCGGAGCGAACTAAATTTTCAGCTTAGTCGGCCGACAAAAAAATCGTCATGTGTGCGCGTGTGGTAGGGAGCCAATACTGATTATACGATCGGCCGATAGTTTGCCGACAATTTAGTTTGAATTGAATCGGGAAGCCCATCAAACTTGTTTATCGGCCGATACCAAATCGTCATAGTGTGCGCACTTGCTTACATCTGCGTACTGATTAAGAGCCCGACCAAACTATCGGCCGATAAAAAGTCTGTGGTCTGCGGGGGCTCTAACTTCGTAGGCGCGTCTAATGAAATGACCAAATTTCTTAAAGCATCAAATGTTGCATCGAAAATGGCGCAGGAGGGAATCGAATTTATTTTCACGCCTGCATACAGCCCTCATTTTAATTCACTTGCTGAAGCTGCTGTGAAATCTTGTAAGCACCACCTGAAAAGATTGCTTAGTCTTACACATTTCACTTTTGAGGAACTGTCGACTTGTCTCACTCACATAGAGGCAGTGTTGAATTCACGCCCTCTGACACCTCTTTCTTCGGACCCTAACGATTATTCAGCACTCACACCATCTCATTTCCTAATTGGACGACCACTCTTATCTGTACCATGCTCTCAGGTGACTGATGCCAACATCACGAGCCTGGATCGCTGGAAGAGGATCCAGTACATCAGACAGCACTTCTGGGGACGCTTCCATAATGAGTACACTTCTCTGCTGCAGGCCAAGTCAAAGTGGTTAAATTCCAGAGGCGAAGTGACACCAGGGTCCTTAGTCCTGATCAAGGACAAGACGACGCCACCGCTGCTCTGGTCCCTGGGTCGGGTCACTAAGACCTATCCCGGCGTCGACGGAGTCACGCGAGTGGCTGAGCTGAAGACGAGGAGGGGCACCATTCGTCGTGCCTTCAACTGCATCTGCCCGCTCCCTATCGAAGACTTTTGAAGAGCATCCTTCAACCCGGGGAGTATGTCGGCGCACCTCAGCGAGCAACCGCGATGGCGACCGAAGGGAGTGCTGCGGAGGCCGGGGCGGGGGCTGCCCCGGCTGGCGAGCCCGCGGCCGCGCTCCCTTCACTTCTCTCCGCGACGCGCTTGACCACGGGCACTTACCTGTTTTCTTGTTTTTTTGTAATTTTAACGGCATTAAAAGCCTATGTAATACAGTCCGCACACAGTTTTATTTATGAAGTCCCGTTAGGGCTCCTACACTAAATGTTTCCTGATCACAAACAGATATGGACTTAGTGGTAAAAACTTTTTTAAATTCACAGTTCATTAAGTTGAATAAAAGGCTATAAGCTTGATCAGGATTATCATGATAGGGCAATTCAGACAGTTTTTCACACAAGTTATTTTTTTAATGTTCCAACCGATTTTTGTTTATAGGAATAAAACTTACATTTTTTCTCAGAGCTCTGATAGTTTTCATAGGAAAGGTAAATAATTGACCAGAGTGATCAGAATCCAACACAGTTAAAATTTGTTTATTTAAAGGTTTTAAGTTTGTAAAAATGTTATCTATACATGTAGCACTAGTGCTAGTTATTCTAGTTGGCTCGAGAAATGTACTGTACAAGTTGTATGATTTAAATAGAGTTATAAAATTATTAACAATAGGAGTATTTTCCAATATATTAATATTAAAGTCACCACAGACGACAACTGTTTTATTATTATTAGAAATTTTGAATAATACATCTTCCAGATGCATCTCAAAAATTGTATATGTTGCACATGGAGGCCTGTATACACTCATTACAATGAACTGCTCAAGCTCAACGCATGATATCTCAATTACTCGCTCAACAGAAAGGTTCACAATATCCTTCCGTTCTTTGAATTTAATATTATTGCGAAGAATTATTAGAGAACCACCACGTATTATATTTACTCTGCTGTACGCGCTGCCTACACAATGGTTCTTGAAGCTAAACATGAACTGATGCTCTTTAAGCCAATGCTCAGTTAAACATAAAATATCTATATTATTACAGTTTATGATTAACTCCAATTCCGATTCTTAACCAATCAAACCTTGAATATTTTGATGGAATATATTCAGATTGTGTTTGTTTCTAGTATTTATATTCAAAGGGTTTGATGGATCAGAAGTGACAACATTTTTTGTGGTATTTAATTGTACATTTGAAGATGTAATTGTATTTATGTCACAATTCAGAATAATCGATTGACTATTGCTAGAGAGTGGCTCTATTGTCTGGTGGTGGAATTTAAATCACTTGGAACTAATTCCAAGTTCTGTGAAAAACTAAAACTACACTGCTGAAAAGGAGCAGTATCGTTAGCCAAGCATTTGGCTTTACTTTTAAAGTAAATTGTAGTAAACAAAAATATGTTTTGCGGCGTTCTAGTGTTATTTTATGGGTGTTTACCTAAGGATTTCTTGTAGCAACGGTAAATACACTGCAACTGTTATGTATGTTTTTGGAAAGAAGACATATTAGTTATAAGGATTTGTGTGGGGTTCTACAGAGGGAACAAGATGACAATGAGAAGGAAGTACTGAATATTTTAAACAATAATAGTAAATTTAAGAGTGAGATGGCAGAACTGCACTGTCAATTAGTAAACATCACAGAAGAACGGGATAAGCTCCAACACATTGTTGACCAGTTTGACCGGTGCAGCGAAGAGTTTGACACAACTCTCAAACACAACGCTGAACTGAAGTGTAGATTGAGTGAGGCCCAGGACACTATTATAAGGATGGAGAGTACCAGCCAGAAACTTCAAACAGAGCAAACCAATGCACTGTTTGAGGAACTGGTTCATGGGCGTAGCCAGCTTTGGGCTCAGGGTGGGGCAGCAGTCAACCTATCTACCGGGGGAGGGCGGGGGCCCTCCAATTTTTTGTATCTTGAGCCGTTAATCTCAAACTTGTTAATCTCTTAATTTGAGAGGTTTATATTTTCAGGTACAGAAAATAAACAATCACACACAGGACAAAAGCCAAAAGTAAAGGCATGTAGTTTTTGAATAAGCGAGCGAAGCGAGCGTGAAATGTTTATCGGACTTAAACCAAATATTACGTAAAATTTTGCCTAAACGTACTTAACTTTTTGTTTTTTGACAAATGCAAAAACAAGGGCATATAGTTTCTGAATAAGCGAGCGAAGCGAGCGCGAAATTTTATCGGACTTAAACCAAATATTACGTAAAATTTAGCCCAAACGTACTTAACTCTTTGTTTGTTGACAAATGCAAAAATAAGGGCATATAGTTTCTGAATACGCGAGCGAAGCGAGCGTGAAATTTTTATCGGACTTAAACCAAATATTACGTAAAATTTTGCCCAAACGAACTTAACTTTTTGTTTTTTGAGAAATGCAAAAACAAGGGCATATAGTTTCTGAATAAGCGAGCGAAGCAAACGCGAAATTTTTATCGGACTTAAATCAAATATTACGTAAAATTTAGCCAAAACGTACTTAACTCTTTGTTTGCTGACAAATGCAACATAAAATAGTTTCTGAATACGCGAGCGAAGCGAGCGCGAAATTTTAATTATTTTTTAAGACTCAAAACCAAAAACTACGTAAAATGTCGCCCAAATATACATTTTCATGAATGGGGGGACCCGATTTACGTCCCTACGATAACCCCCGCTTGCATAGATAAGTCGATAAAATAAAGTTAGATAACGTATAGCAACGTCGCGGGGACCAACAGTGGTCCAGGGACCAACAGTGGTCTGCGGACCACCTGTTAAGAACCACTGTGCTAAACGATCGTTCTATTGTACATGTCGTTCATGGCTGGGCAAGCAAAATAGCGAGCGCGGTTTTTACACTAGGATAAAATTGCATTTCCGAAATGTTGATCACATCTACCAGTTCCATCTCCTTCAATGCATTATTTTTTGGATTAAATGGACGGCTCGGCTCGCTACGCCACATAGCAACTATTCTTTTAGGGAATACGGCTCGCTTTTAAATGACGCGCGCACCGTGCACGTTCGGGAACTCGAGCGTGCATTTTGTTTTGATCGCGCTCTTTTCAAAGTCGACAATTTTTTTGTGCAATAACTTACGGATAGTACATATGTTGTTGATGTTGTTAGTAAAAAATCATTGTTTAATCAGACACCTTATAGGTCAGAGCCAGGGCCCAGGGTGGGGCAAGTGCCCCAGCTTGCCCCAGTGTGGCTACGGCCATGAACTGGTTGGTACCACTCCGGTGCGGTCTGTTGACTCACTCTTGAAAAGTTCTCAAATTGTGACTATTGACCTAACTACTGACAATAGCTTTGCATCAATATCTCAGGTCAAGCAAATCATTGGCAGCAAGAACAAATTTAAAAAATATGTTAAAATAAATAAATTTATCAAAAAGACCCAAAAATTAATTAAAAGTAACAAAAATAATTTCACCAAAAACTACAAATCATTTAACAGTTATAAAAAAATACAATTAAAATTCCAATTCCAAAAGAATATGAGGTTGATATGGAGCAACTGCAGTCAAAGATTCTCCATTTACAAGAATCATTGATGGCAGTTACATGCAAATATCAAACCTCATAAAGAGGAATGGGTGAGTACATACTGGCAATGAATGGCTTGGTGGATCTGTGTAGTGAGAATGAGAAAATGTTTAATTCATTGACAAACAATCAAACACCAGGTTGTGAACAAGATCTGCCAGGCTGTTCAGGGTTAGATGATTCTCATCAATCCTCTCATTCGATTAAATTAAATAGTTGTAAAAAAGTACTACCTTCGACACACAAAAAACAATTAAATTGATACAAAATGAAAATAATTAATGCAACAAAATAGTAATGTATAGCGATGAAATTGGACAAAACATGTGTCACAAATTACACCAATATTTAGGTGACCAGGTAAGAAACTATTGTATGTCTGAGGCTACTTATAAACATATATTAGATAAAATATTAAGCGGTAGTTACTGTCCAACTACTACTCTGGTTGTTCTAATTGGGAGAAGAGGAAATGCCACTGTCGAAACTGTTATTAAATATGTATGTGTTGTTATTCCTACACGCAAAAACGGCTGGACAAATTTGGTTGAAATTTGGTATGTACATAGGTGATACCCTGGATTAACACATAGGCTTTTTATCAACACACCACGTGGGCGAAGCCGCTGGCGGAAGCTAGTATAATTATAATTAAGATTAATTGTTTATAACACCATTTTATAAACAGTTTCTTCCAATAGTTTCACCTTTGTCCAGTGCAGACTTCCCACTGGACAACGGTATACTGCCCGCACCCAGAGGAAAAGTACCTTATATATATCTTTCTTTGGTTCTAGACTGTGAACCAAAATTATTTTTTATGGTTCTGTAGTTTTGGCGTAAAAGCGAAACAGACAGACAAGAATTACTCACTGTTACTGTTACAGCCTTTTTATCGTCTCACTGCTGGGCACAGGCCTCCTCTCACACGTAGAAGGTTTGAGCATTGATCACCACGCTTGCTCAATGCGGGTTGGTGATTTCAGACTTAACAGTCCAGGTTTCATCAAGATGTTTTCCTTCACCTTTTATCAGCCATTGGTGTCCAAGATCCCTCATCAAGAGCCATTGGTGTCCCACAAGGCTCGATTCTTGGACCTCTTCTATTTAATATTTATATAAATGATGTTGTGTATCTATGCACGCGTCGGCTTCCGTAAATAAAGCAGTGCGCTACCGACCACCGGCCGTTTCACTTGTGTCCTATATCCGCGTCCCAGTCCGCATACCTAACATTGGCGACGAGCGTATATCTGCGCGTAAAGAGGATAAACCACGTGTTGTAAAGTGTTTACAATTATAAAGTGAGTGAAAATGGCGAATAATGTGCAATTCGGCATATTAAGTACGTTCGACCATAATTCTCAAACATGGCGGACATACAAAAGCCGTATAGGACAATATTTTGTCGCCAACGACATTAACGAGACAACTGATGCGTCGGGCAAGAAAAGAAAAGCCATCCTTCTTAAGGTGCGTACGGATTGCGCGTACCCTGGTACGCGTACTCAGTTTACGCGTATCCGGAACGCCTAGTCCATACCTGCAGCTACGCGTTCACTCTTGGGGCACGCGTACCGCGCGAGCCAACTCGCAGCGCGAGCCACCGTCTGTCGGTTTTTGGTCGCGCGTCAAAGAGGACGCACGCGGCCGGCTACGCTATATTTGGACGGCAAAATGAATAAACACGCGTGTTCTTGTCGGAGTCATGGCGAATGACTGGGGCTCGCGGAGCGCTCTGGATCGATTGACCTCGCGTACAGGTTCGCGGCGGTCCGTACAGGAGCTGTACGCGTATCCAATGTACGCGTGGACAGTGCTTCCCAACTACGCGTAACACAGGAACGCGCAATCCGTACGCACCTTTAGCGCACTCACTGAGGGCACATATAAATTGACTACGGATTTGGTGCGGCCCAAGGACATAGAAAACGTGCCGTACGAAGACCTCCTGTCTGCGCTGGACGAGCATTTCACCCCAAAATGCGTTGGGTTTGGGGAAAGGCACAATTTTTATATAGCAGTCCAACAAGCAGGAGAAACGTATTCTCAATGGGCCGCGAGATTGCGCGGGCTCACGGAGAAGTGCAAGTTTCATAATGTAGAAGAGGCACTTCGCGACAAAGGACCATGGGCAAAAATGTATGAAGCCTGGGCTCACCCACCAACAGAGATGAGACCACTTTGCATATACTTGTAAAGCACTAAATATAAAGATTTAAACTCATTTTTGAGAAGAATCCATGGGGTTATTTTGCTATAAATATTTTTCTCCGACCATAAATAAACTAATATTCTGCAAAAAGTTGTGCTGTTATGGCATTGTAGGTTTTGTTATTGAACGCCTTTAACTAGTTTTAATTCCACGTTTATATGTATACATGAAAAAAAAACAGCTGCTATCAGTTAAAAATATTTTTGTTGACATTTCAATCAATATCAATAATAATGTCATCTAAATATCCTGCCGGTGGATTAAATTGTGTGTGCCTGCCTAACCCTAGATATCATATTATTGAAATGATATGAGCACAACTTCCTACTGTGCGTCTACCTATTAGACACGAGCAGTAATACTCGTTTCTGTTAACCAGAATGTATACGTAATATGAACGTGCACGAACATGTCTTGACTATATCCTTCCTCTTAATAGCCAAATCGGTCTAGGAGTCTCCGAGTAATCGGTGAACATACAAAAAAAAGAAAAAAAAAGATCTTGACGAATTGAGAACCTCCTCCTTTTTAAGAAGTCGGTTAATAATATAAATCCTGCGAATTAAGCGCACTACGACTCCTAACAATCGTCTTTTTCTACAAAACCTATTTAGGTGCATATCTTTTTTTTGCCATGGAATTGAAGGTAGTGCCCATAGTAACAATTTTAGTACAAACAAAAACCTTCACAACGGCATATGCTATAACTCTGTTGGACAATGAGCCCAATTTGTCTCATGGTCCTTTATAATGGGTATGCTGCCCGGTCGCGAAAAAGAAAAAATATATACCAAGGACCTGGCGGACCTTACACTGGCTAAGGTCGTGGAGTTGGCGGAGAATTTGAGCCGAGGCCGCGCCGCCGCCGCCGCAAGTGCGGGCGCAGGCGCGGGCTCGGGCGCCGCTGGCGCGGCCCCTGACGCTGCCGCGGCGTCTATATCCACGGCGACGGAGCAGCTTTACAAAATTGCTCAGAAAAGTGTTAGTGTAGGGAAAGTAAAGTGTGGTGCGTGTGCGGTTTCTCTAACCACAAATCTGCAGATTGCAGATTCGCTAATTATGTGTGCAAGAAATGTCACGTAAAAGGGCATTTACGTAAAATGTGCGGGAAAGTGAACTACGTGGTGGTAGGAAACGGTGACAAGGGTGAAAGTGACGGAGATGATGACGGTGAGCTATTTTATATCCGTTCCTTCAGAGGCGAACCCATGGTGGAAACGATTTTTGTAAATGACATTCCGTTTGAGTTCCAAGTAGATAGCGGGTCCGCGGTCACGGTAGTGTCGGAGGGGTTCTACGAGACACATTTTAAAAATGTGCCACTAGCAAGTACTCGTAAACAACTAATGACCTATAACGGTGGCAAAATTATATGTTTAGGTACGTTAAATTTACCTATTAGCTATGCAGAACAAACACGGAATATAGCGCTTTACGTGGTCAGGGACGGAGGCCCACCGCTGCTGGGGCGGGATTTCATATCTTCATTCAATTTGCAGTTGACGGGCGCTCCAGTAAATTACGTTAAGTCAGAAGATTCCGTGCAGGAATTACAAAAAAAATATTCAGACCTATTTTCATCTAAATTAGGAACGTTTAATAAATATGTTATTAAACTATCGCTGAAAGAAGGTTCAAAACCGGTTTTCTGCAAAGCACGGCCGGTAGCATTCGCATTACGAGACAAGGTTAACGAAGAAATCGATAGACTAGTCGATTTAGGTATTCTCGAACCGGTCGAGTACTCAGAATACGCATCCCCGATAGTTCCCGTGTTAAAGCGCAACGGGACAGTCAGGCTGTGCGCTGACTATTCCGTATCTATCAACAAGCAGCTGCTTGTCGAACAGTATCCACTTCCCACTACGAATGAGTTATTCTCAAAAATCCATGGCGGCGAACAATATAGCAAACTCGATTTATCAATGGCGTACAATCAATTTGTATTAGATGACGAATCAAAAAACCTAACATGCATCAATACCAACCGTGGTTTATATAGGTTCACGCGTCTGGTTTTCGGGTTGGCTAGCGCGCCGTCCATATTTCAACGCGCCATGGAAAGTGTATTAGCTGGGTTAAAAGGAGTTGTCTGTATGCTTGACGATATTTTAGTCACGGGTAAAAACCGACGGGAACACCTAGAAAATCTGAATGCGGTTTTAAAGCGTCTACAAAATGCTGGATTAACGTTACAGAAAGAAAAATGTAGTTTTTTTCAGGACGAAGTCAGTTATCTAGGTTATATTATTACGAAAAACGGTCTTAAGAAATCACCAGAGAAAATTAAAGCAATGATTGAGGCACCGGTGCCCACAAATGTCAGTCAGTTGCAATCATTTTTAGGGTTAATTAATTACTACAGGAATTTTATACCTAATACATCCACCATTCTCAGTCCATTATATGACTTATTAAAAAAAGATAATAAGTGGGAATGGACTAGTAGGCATGACTCGGCTTTTAGGGAAATAAAGGAGTTAATGACGTCGGACCAAATACTTGCTCATTATGACCCAAACTCGCAATTAATATTAACAGTGGATGCTTCTCCGAGCGGGTTAGGAGCGATCTTATCACAAATAGGCAAGGACGGGGTTGAACGACCTATTTCATTCGCTTCACGTACGTTGAATGCCGCGGAAAAACGTTATGCGCAAATTCAAAAGGAGGCTACAGCCATTATTTACGGCGTGAGGCGATTCCACCAGTACCTCTATGGTAGATTCAATCCTTTCATTCTAAGAACAGATCATAAACCATTATTATCAATTTTTGGTCCATATAAAGGTATCCCCGAAATGTCAGCAAACAGATTGCAAAGGTACGCGTTGTTTTTAAGTAGTTATAACTATAAAATTGAATACGTGCGCAGCGTTGACAACAGCGCGGATTACCTGTCCCGTTCTAGCCTACCGCGCTCGCGCCACGAGTGCGCGTGTACCGAACAGTGCCGGTGTTGTGATTGCGAGGTGGCATATGACCGCGCGACTTATGTTTGTTTTGTTATAGATAGTAGCATGCCCGTAACGCTAGATAAATTACGTGACGAAACAAAAGCTGACGATGTTTTAAAACGCGTGATTAATTATATTTTAAATGGTTGGCCACCGAGGGAAAATGACAGTCGTCTTAAGCCATTTTATTTATGTAAGACACAATTATCTTACGAGAATGGTTGCGTAATGCGGGGTCATAAGATAGTTATACCAACGGGGCTTGCTCGCGCAAGTTTTACATTTTAATTTCATTAGTTATATTGTTTCTAATACGATTTCTGAACGCATCTTTTCTAAAATTTTATACTTCCGCAACCGCACAGTATGAGTTGGCTATCCTTCCCTTTCCCTCCTATCCCGCTACAATACACCAGAAAGAGAAGGAAGATGCGCCGCGCGCACCAACTCTCGGCGCGACTAGCGCCGCAACGCTCCCGCCGTTGTATTCCGAAAACTTTCGAACCACCGCGACACCGCTCCGCATTTTATGTGAAAATAAATTAAATAACCGCACCGCTTCATCTCTAACCGCTTAAAATCGGTGTTAGTGTAGCCGGCACACAAGAACTAATCGTGAGTGACAGTGTATTTAACCTACGCGTAAAGGAAACAGCATCGCAGGCCTGCGACAACGTGCTCGTCCACCATCCAGCGCAAGTAAGTCCTTTTTCCTTTCACCAAACCCCTTTAGCTTCACTCATACTGTGTCTTGGTTCGCCTAATCACCGACGAAGCTATTTTCCCGCATCCGCTACGGTCCTTCGATACAGCCCACCATTCGGGTATGGTGGTGTAACAACACTGCACCACCATTTTTTCTGGTCCAAATCGACCCGGATCCCAAGAATCAGTGATCTTTTCTCATTATTTTCCCGCATTCTATAGGTCTTTTACCTGGGCTTTAGGTCTAAATACCTATTTTCGTAAAATCGTCATATTGTACGCGTGCATTCTCGAACATTCCCGCTAGGTACTTACCTACTTGTTTGACTGAGAACTACTGTATCAACTTAATACCTACTGCATTGTAATAGCATAGGTAAATACCACTAATATTAGTAAATTCCTTCAGTTAACATAAGTACAAACTTATATTTCAACCGCATTCTTTTGTTTAGTCAACAGCTAAATACCTATTTTACACGCCATCTTTTCTTATTATTCCTTCCTACCTACCAACATGGAGGATATCAAAATAAAAGTTAAAATACTGCAAGCTAAAAACAATGCTATTTACGAACGCTTAACTTCATTGTATGAATCTTCTAAGAAAATAAATATAACTAATATGGAGCTTCGTTCTGCGGAGATATTCATGGCTAGGGCTGCCATCTCGAATTTCGCCAAACCCGGACAAAGATTTAAAAAAACCCGGACATTAGACGTAAATCGCATTTTTTCTCCGGATGGGTACTCTTACACCGAATGAAGTTAGTGTTTTGTATCATAATGCCGATAAATACGTCAATACAGTAAGATGCTGTCTTACATGAAAAGTGTCCGGGTTTTCCCCGGACGCTTCTTGAAAACCCGCCCGGACGTTCCCCGGACGGGGTCAAAACGAGGACAAATCCGGGGAAACCCGGACGGATGGCAGCCCTATTCATGGCAGACACGGAGATTCTTTCTGTAATCCGCCAGGAATTTAGTTCCAACCTTGATAAACTAAACGCATACCTTTTACAATTAAATCCTGATCATACAGTCGAATATAGTAGCCTCATCTCATTCGACGGTGTTTACACTCGTGTAGAACGAGTTCGTTCTCTTATCATGACTTGTCGTTCAAAATCGTCGACAAGCTCAACGTCGCACGAGAGCGCCGCGCAAAATAAAGGTGTAGTCAAACTACCACCGATTCACATTCCTTCCTTTGATGGTAAAATAAATAACTGGCCGGTTTTCTATGAATCATTTAAAGCAAATATCCACAATAACTCTAATCTTACAGATTCCCAACGAGTTCAATATTTAGTAGGTAGTCTCAAAGGCAACGCTTTACAAATTACCGCCGGAATTATTCCGTGCGGAGAAAATTACTCAGCTATTTGGGACAGTTTAGTAAAAAAATACCAAGATAAACGGGCACTTGGTTCGCATTATCTTTCTAATATTTTCAATATTAAACCCGCAATTAACAATTCTATTTCATTGAATAATTTCATAGAAAGTTTTCACGCTTCAGTTTCAGCTTTAGAACAATTACAGATCAAAGACCTAAAAGATTTTATTTTATTAAATTTAGCTTTGAAAAAATTAGATCCTGCTACAGTACAATTATTTGAAATGCATATGAGAGATGAGGAGATTCCTACTTACACGGATTTCGTTGAATTTATAAAATCGCAAGTTAAAATATTAGATCGCACAACATCATCTCGATACGCTCTAGTGAGTAATCACCCTAATAAAAGTATTTCTCCCGCGCCGCGTACTCAGTCACGTGATACTAGCACGGTACATACTTTCGTTACTTGTGACAATAATAACCAGTCTTGTTTGTATTGCAGTAAACATGATCATTTTAAACTTTATATTTGTCCATCTTTTCAATCGCTTTCACCCAATTCGCGTTTGGATTTTATTAAAACCAAACGGGGATGTGTAAACTGTCTTAGTGCTACGCACACTGCTTCACAGTGTAAATCTATACATACTTGTAAACAGTGTAATAAGAAGCATCATTCACTTTTACATCTTGATAATAATAACTCGCAAACGCAGCCTTCTCGCGCGCCCACGGTTGAGTCGGCCGCCGCTGTCGATAGTTCCGCGACCTCGCAACAGATGGCGCTATGTGCATGCGCTAGCGTAGGTAAAACACCGCGTTCTACAATACTTCTTTCGACTGCGCAAGTATACGTGGACACTAAACATAATAAATACATTTCTGTCAGATGTTTAATAGATAATGCTTCTCAAAATAATATAATTACGTCCGCTTGTTGTAAAAAACTGCAATTAGATATTAACCCGCTTTCAAATTCATTTATAAAGGGCGTTGGAACCTCATCGCGTCCTATCTTAGGTTACGTTGATATAACTGTTTCCGCGAAAGATAAAACAGTTTCTTTCAAAATTACCGCGCTTGTTGTCGATTGCATAACAGATAACTTACCATCTCACTTTGTTGACACTTCTACAGTGCAACATTTGTTCGATTTACCGCTCGCTGACCCACTATGGCATATACCTGGTGAGGTGGAATTGCTACTAGGGGCAAAGCTGTTCCCGTATTTATTATTAAATAACAAAATTATCTCACCTACCGCGCCGTCCGCTATTGAAACCGTGTTTGGTTACATTCTTATGGGTGAGGTACCCGTTAGTTTATCTAACAAAAATTATAGTCCCGCATCCAGTGAATTAAATACTGCCTCATATTTTTCTACCGCATTAAACATCGATAATACTCATTGTTTTCTTACTTTAGAAGAATCTTTACATAAATTTTGGAACATCGAAGAAGTACCTTCAAAATCTTTCATGAGCCCTGCCGAACTTGAGTGTGAGCAGTTGTACGCTTCTTCTGTGTCACGCGACGCTAGTGGTAGGTATTGTACCGCGTTACCTTTTTGTAAAAATCCAGATTCACTTGGAAATTCTTATGCTGTCGCTTATCGACGTTTTATTCATTTAGAAAATACTAAACTTCGCGACCCTGCTTTGCGCGATAGTTATAACAAAATAATTAAAGAATATCTCGATCAAAATTATTTAACAGAAATTACGTCTAGTTCCTCTGATAAATCAGTAGGTTATTATATACCGCATCACCCTGTTATTAGAGATGATAAACAAACCACAAAAGTCCGCATTGTCCTTGACGCAAGTGCTAAGTCTCACAATGGCGTGTCATTGAATGATCTGTTGCATACAGGGCCCAATTTACAGGCTGATATATTTTTATTACTTTTAGATTTCCGATTGTTTCCTATAGCAGTTACATCTGATTTAAAACAAATGTATCTTCAAGTGGCTGTTATTGATGAGCATAGAAAATACCAAAAAATATTATTTCGCTTTAATACCGCAGAACCTATTCGCGAGTTTCAATTTAATCGCGTCGCATTTGGTCTGAAGTCCAGTCCCTTTCTAGCCATGCGCACTGTGCGCCAGCTATCAGAGGATGAAAAACATCGTTTCCCTTGCGCGTCCATCGTTGCTTCGCATGATCTTTACATGGATGACCTGGCTTATTCTATTCCTTCACTGGAGGAAGCCAAGGTTCTTTCCGCTGAACTCATCGACTTATTTAAGGCCGGGGGCTTTGACCTTGTGAAGTGGGCAAGTAACTCTCCGGAACTACTTGATGCCGTTCCACATTCTAACCGCTCTTCCATTAACTTCTCTGATGGGGACAATATAAAAATTCTCGGACTCAAATGGATTCCTTCTGAAGATTGTTTCACTTTTACCACATCTGACTTAGATAAACGTTGCACTAAACGTTCCATACTTTCCACGGTTGCTCGTCTGTGGGATGTTCTAGGTTTTGTTGCTCCTGTAGTTTTATTCGCGAAGCTACTTATTAAAGAATTATGAAAATTAAATACGGCTTGGGATGAGACTCCGCCCGATTCTATCGTGCATCTCTTCCAGCAATTTAGTGAGCAATTGCCTTTACTTTCTACGCTAAAGATACCGCGTCACGTAGCCGTTTCTATGGGTTGCGTGATTAATATAGTAGGTTTTGCTGACGCCAGCATGAAGGCATATGGCTGCGTCATATACTTACATGTCACTGATACAAATGGTAACACACACGTATCTTTGGTGTGTGCTAAATCCAAAGTCGCACCTGTTAAGGTCGTATCTCTGGCTCGTCTAGAGCTATGTGCCGCTCTTCTTTTGTCAAAATTAATTAAACTAGTTTATGACACTTACCGCTCCCGTACCGCTATTAATAATATATTACGCTTTCATGGATTCATTCCTCACCGCACAAATGGAACACTTTTGTCAGTAACCGCGTCGCTAAATGTCAAGAAAATCTTGATCCTAAATATTTTTATCACATTAACGGTAAAAAAAATCCTAGTGATTGTCTGTCTCGAGGTCTTCTACCTGAACAGATTTTAAATCACGATTTATGGTGGCATGGCCCTGAGTGGCTTATGCTCCCAACCGCTGAGTGGCCTATCACTCCTTTTGTGTCTTCATGCAACGAACAATTACCTGAATTTAATAGTAAAACTTTAACGTTAGTTACTACCGCTTCTGAAATCAATTTAATATATAACCTTTCTCAAAAAATTTCCTCGCTAAATAAAATATTACACATAATAGTATACATTCTGAGATTTTTGCGCCTTATTCCTTATGACAAATTACAAAAGGTTATTACTGTACGCGAGTTAGCTGCCGCTGAGACTTATTTGATTCGTTGCGTTCAACGACATCACTTTAAACATATCTACGATGAAATTAACAAGAAAAAACTTTCCACACAATTTAAAAAACTCGACCTTTTTATAGACGGGCAGGGTATAATTAGAATCGGAGGCAGGCTTTCCAATGCCTCCCCGAGCCGAACTCTCGCCGAGTTCCACAACTCCCTCCTGGAGTTGTCCGTCGTCGTCGGAAGTTATTCCCTCCCCGTGATAGTGTTAGGGGACTTCAACGCCAAGAACTTGGCCTGGGGTTCCCGACGCACAGATGCACGGGGTAGGATGGTGGAGGACTGGGCGCTGGAAGCAGGCCTGGTCGTCCTCAATCGGGGTTCTGTCCCCACGTGTGTACGGATGCGGGGCGAGTCAGTGGTGGACATCTCGTTCGCCAGTCCCGCTCTGCTGCCGCGTGTCTTTGACTGGCGCGTGGAGGAGAGGGTGGAGACCTACTCCGATCATCGGTACATCCGGTTTGACGTCTCCGCCCAGAACCCTAGCGCGCCAGTCCTGCAGACCCCGAGTGGTCCACGTTGGGCGCTGAGGCACCTGGACCAGGAGCTTCTCCTGGAAGCCTCAGTCGTGCAGGCCTGGGTGTCATCACCGGACAGGCCCGCCGACATCAACGACGAGGCGGAGTGGTTCCGGGAGACCATGTCCGAGATCTGTGACGTGGCCATGCCCCGAGCCCCGCCAGGACGCGCCCGACGCCAGGTGTACTGGTGGTCTTGCGAGATCGCCGCCCTTCGAGAGGCGTGCGTCGCTGCGAGGCACCTGTACACCAGACACCGCAGGCTGCGCATCCGCCCTCCGGATGCAGAAGCCAGGGAAGCAGAGCTGTACGAGGGATACAGAGCTGCGAAGACCGCCCTCCCATTGGCCATCATCCAGGCCAAGGAGGTGGCCAATGCGGAGCTGCTGGGGTCTCTGGACAGGGACCCGTGGGGGCGCCCGTACAAAATGGTGCGGGGCAAGCTCCGCCCATGGGCCCCCCCGCTGACCCAGAGTCTTCGGCCTCAGCTGGTGGAGGAGGTGGTGAGCGCTCTGTTCCCTTCGCGCGGGGAACACTCTCCCCCGCCCATGTCTCTGCAACCCGCGGTGTCAACGGCGGACCACACTTCCGACGACGACGATGTCCCCGAGGTGACTGGGGTGGACCTGAGAGTGGCGGTGGCTAGGCTGAAAGCCAAAAACACCGCCCCAGGGCCTGACGGCCTGCCTGGCAAGGCCTGGGTCCTGGCCCTTGAGGCTCTCGGGCCTCGACTTAGGGGGCTTCTCAGCGCATGCTTGGAGAGGGGCCAGTTCCCACTTCGTTGGAAGACAGGGAAACTGGTCCTCATACGGAAGCCGGGGCGCCCTGCGGACTCTCCGTCCGCATACCGGCCTATCGTGTTGCTCGACGAGGTGGGCAAGCTCTTTGAGCGAGTTGTCGCACACCGCCTCGTCGCGCACCTTGGGGGGATAGGGCCGGACCTTGCGGACCACCAGTTTGGTTTCCGCAAGGGGCGCTCAACGGTGGACGCCATCATGCGCGTGAGAGCTCTCACGACGGGGGATGCTGTGTCCCGGGGGGGGGGTCGTCTTGGCGGTGTCTCTTGACATCGCCAACGCCTTCAACACCCTTCCCTGGAGTTGCATTAGGGAGGCACTCCGGTATCACCGGGTGCCGACCTACCTTCGTCGCGTGGTCGAGGCCTATCTGTCGGATAGGTCCATCATTTACCCCGGTCACAATGGGGAATGGAACCGGCGAGAGATGTCGTGCGGTGTTCCGCAGGGGTCGGTACTGGGGCCGCTCTTGTGGAACATCGGCTACGACTGGGTGCTGCGCGCCGACCTCCCTAGCGGCGTCAGCGTGGTCTGCTACGCTGACGACACGCTGGTTCTGGCACAAGGGAGGTCGCACCAGGAGGCGGCCGACATAATGACGCGCGGGGTTGCGACAGTCATCGAGAGGATCCAGCTGCTGGGCCTGGAGGTGGCCTTGCACAAATCCGAGGCCATGTGCTTTCATGGGCTTCGGAACGCGCCACCTTCAGGCTCCCAGGTCACGGTGGGGGGGGTTACCATCGGCGTCGAGAGGGCGATGAAATACCTGGGACTCGTCCTCGACGGCCGGTGGAACTTCGTCGAGCATTTCCGACGTTTGGGCCCCAAACTGGAGAAGGCAGGTGCTGCACTCAAGCGGCTCCTGCCCAACCTGGGCGGCCCAAACGCCCCCTGCCGCAGACTCTACGCGGGGGTCATGCGGTCCATGGCCCTTTACGGGGCCCCGGTATGGGCACGTTCGGTACGGCCGCGGGCTTTACACTACCTGAACGTGCCCCAAAGGGTGATAGCCATTAGGCTAATCCGGGGGTACCGCACGATTTCCCGCGAAGCAGCTGGCCTACTTGCTGGACTGCCACCGTGGGATCTGGAGGCGAGGGTCTTCTTGCGCCTGTACGACTGGCGCGAGGAGGCTCAGCGCCGGGGAGAAACCCCGTTGCCGAGGCAAGTTGTCGCGCAGCGGGCGGAGCTCCGGCGCGATCTCATGGTGGCCTGGAGGGAGCGACTGTCGCAACCCAGTGCAGGGCACGCCACCATCGTGGCGGTAAGTCCCCTCTTTGAGGAGTGGCTCGGGAGGAGTCACGGCGCCCTCACGTACCGCATGACGCAGGTCCTCACCGGACACGGTTGTTTCGGGAGGTACCTGCACCGCATCGGTCGTGAGGAGGCGCCCGGGTGTCACCATTGTGCGGACAGCCCCGAGGACACGGTGGACCACACAGTCCAGGTGTGCCCCGCATGGGAGGGGCACCGCCGGGTCCTCGTTGAGGCGTTGGGCGGCGGCGACCTCTCGCGTCCAGCCCTGGTTCAGGCCATGGTCCGGGGCGAGAGGGAATGGGATGCCGTCACCTCCTTCTGCGAAGCGGTCATGCTCGAGAAGGAGGAGGCGGAACGCCAGAGAGTTCGCACCTCTCATCCCGGCCGCCGCGCTGGACCAGGTAGACACCATGGGCGCCGGGTGTCGCGAGATGACTCCCGGCCACCGTAGGCGTGGGTCTGTGGGCGGTGAGTTCGGGTGGCTCATCGTCCCTCTGTCTTTCTAGACGACAGACCCGTGTCGACGGCGCGCGTTGTTCCACGCGCTCCTCAAAGAGATGTCAGCAACCCCAGCGGGGCCCAGCAGGGCCAAGGCCTGCCGGGGCTGCGGGTTGTTCGAAAGAGATACCGCGGCCCTGGTACATAAAAGGCCTATGACGGAACACGACGATTTTAGTCAGTAAGAGTCTGACACTCCCTCACCGCTGCTAACCCACAGCGGGAGGGGTCATTTGATGATTTTACGTCGATAAAAAAAAAAAAAAAGGCTTTCCAATGCTGATCTTCCCTATGAGGCTCAGCATCCCGCACTCTTGCCAGAAGGCGATAAATTTACACATATTCTAATTGATTATTATCACCGCGTTCATTGCCACACTGGCGCAAATGTTTTGACTTCTCTTTTGCGACAAAAATATTGGATCCTCTCTTCTAGAGGTGTTATAAGAAAGAGATTACATGCTTGTAACTTCTGTTTTAAACTTTCTCCTTCTCACTCCAGCCCAAAAATGGCTGATTTACCCGCTTGTCGCGTACAAGAGACTAAAGCTTTTGTTCATACGGGTGTGGACTATGCTGGTCCCATCAAAATAACTTTATGTAGACGCCGCGGTCAAAAAAGTCAAAAGGCTTACATATGCCTATTCATTTGTTTTGTTACCAAGGCAGTTCATATTGAATTAGTCACAGACTTATCATCTGATACATTTATCTCCGCTTTTAAAAGATTTATTTCCCGCAGAGGACCAGTTTCTTGTCTATATTCAGACAACGGAACAAATTTCGTAGGAGCCAAGGCTCAATTGCAAGAATTATTTGCTAACCGCTACCGCATAGACTGGAAAATGATTCCACCCCGCGCTCCCCACTTTGGAGGGTTGTGGGAATCTAATATAAAATCTATAAAAACTCATTTATACCGCGTTATTGGTTCCCAACTTCTTACCTATGAGGAGCTTTCGACTGTTCTCACCGAGATTGAGGCAGTTCTAAACTCGAGACCGCTTTGTGTCCTGAATGAGGATCCGTATCCAGAACCGCTTACCCCCGCGCATTTTATAATGGCTTCTCCATTAACTTCCTTGCCTGTCGTGGATGTTCCCGACACAACGAAGTCTCTAACTTGCCGCAAGAAATTACTTGACCAAATGATTTGTAGCTACTGGAAACGCTGGCGTATAGAATATTTACATAATCTTCAAGTTAGACAAAAATGGTTGAATGCTGTAGACAATATTAAAATTGGTACAGTGGTTCTCATACATCAAGATGATCTTCCTCCTTTACGTTGGCCAATGGGTGTAATAACCGAAGTTTTTCCCGGCAAGGATGGGACAACCCGCGTAGCCATGGTGAAGACATGCAGTGGCTCTTTCAAGAGACCTGTGGTCAAACTATGTCCTTTACCATCTCAATAATATTACCGCGTAATCCTAACTTAATATTAGCTTACTTTACTCAGTATACTTAGTTTCAATTTCTTTAATTTCCTTTTGAGAATATTACCTATCCTCAAAGCCGGGGAGAATGCTCGCGCAAGTTTTACATTTTAATTTCATTAGTTATATTGTTTCTAATACGATTTCTGAACGCATCTTTTCTAAAATTTTATACTTCCGCAACCGCACAGTATGAGTTGGCTATCCTTCCCTTTCCCTCCTATCCCGCTACAATACACCAGAAAGAGAAGGAAGATGCGCCGCGCGCACCAACTCTCGGCGCGACTAGCGCCGCAACGCTCCCGCCGTTGTATTCCGAAAACTTTCGAATCACCGCGACACCGCTCCGCATTTTATGTGAAAATAAATTAAATAACCGCACCGCTTCATCTCTAACCGCTTAAAATCAGTGTTAGTGTAGCCGGCACACAAGAACTAATCGTGAGTGACAGTGTATTTAACCTACGCGTAAAGGAAACAGCATCGCAGGCCTGCGACAACGTGCTCGTCCACCATCCAGCGCAAGTAAGTCCTTTTTCCTTTCACCAAACCCCTTTAGCTTCACTCATACTGTGTCTTGGTTCGCCTAATCACCGACGAAGCTATTTTCCCGCATCCGCTACGGTCCTTCGATACAGCCCACCATTCGGGTATGGTGGTGTAACAACACTGCACCACCAGGGCTATATGAACGAATTTTGAAAGAGTTACATTCTTCTCACTTAGGTATAGTTAAAACCAAGGCCGAAGCTCGATCAAGGTTTTGGTTTCCAGGGATTGATCAGGCGGTAGAAAAAATGATAAATTCATGCGATATATGCATTCAATTACGAGCTTCCCCCTCGCGCGCCACTGTAGTGCATTGGAGCACTCCACCCAGCCCGTTTGATAGGATTCATATAGATTTTTTGGGACCGATAAGGGGTTGTGTCTATTTAGTGGCAGTAGATGCTTACTCTAAGTGGTTAGAAGTATATGAGATGAATGCCGCCACGTCTTCAACGGCGGTAATCAGAAAACTTCATGAGTTAATTTCGAGGTTCGGTGTTCCAAAAACGATTGTAAGTGATAATGGCACAGCATTTTGCTCACAAGAGTTTCAATTGTTCTGCGCGACTAACGGAATAGTGCATATCACGTCACCGGTTTATCATCCGCCTAGCAACGGCCAGGCAGAAAGCTTTGTAAAGATTGTAAAAAAGGTATAAAGTCTTGTTTATTGTCTAGTAATAGTACGAAGGATACATCAAAAAAGTTACTTAAATACCTTATGGATTATAGGAATTCGGTTCATTCCACTACGGGTTTGTCTCCTGCTCAACTAGTTTTCGGTCACAAGTTGAGAACGCGGTTGGACTTGCTCAAGCCTCCGTCGTCTGCACCCTTGTCATCGCCTATGTCTAACCTTAGTAAATACCAACAGTGTATGCCAACTAAACAGACCAAAGAACTTAAAATACATAGTTTTAAGGAAAACGATATTGTTTTATATAAGAAATTTATTAATAATTTAAAATATACATGGTGTAAAGGCGTAGTATTAAAAAAAATAGGCAAAGTAGTGTATTTAGTGAAAGACATTAGTAGTTCGGAAAGTTATAAAAGACATGTAAATCAGCTGTTGCTTTACAAAGGAACCATTAATGGGGGACGAGATTTTAAAGTAAACTTACCTGGGTCGTCGCCGTCGCCGCCGCCATCGTCGCCGTCACCGCCGCCATCGTCGCCGTCACCGCCGCCATCGTCGCCGTCACCGCCGCCATCGTCGCCGTCGCCATCGCCGCCGCCATCGTCGCTGCCGCCATCGCCGTCGGTTCTGCCATCGCCACCATCACCAACTCGGTCGGCATCCTCGCCTCATCCATTGGCATCTCAGGGCAGGCAGGGGGAAAATAGAAGGCAAGAAGTGTACGAGCCAAGGGAGGAAGATGAGATGAACGATGAGAATGGAAGTCAGAGTAGCCCGGAGGAGGACTTTCAGGAAGCGGAAACGACCAGTGTAGTAGAAACCCCACCCAGAATGGTGTTACGCAAAAACCCTACGCGTAATAAAAAGTATTTTTAGTTATTATTGTTATAGTTATTAAATTCTTGACCGTTATTTGAAGCTTACTAGTTTGAGATAGGCACCTACGTGTTTTCCGCTTTTATCTCCGTCCTTTTCTACCCCATATCTTGCATCTCTCTCGCACATCGACCAGTTTCACTCCCCACCAGGCAGGAGGCGACGAGTGTTCTCGGCGGCCACAGTTCGTCATTGGCGTCTTGTTTTCCGCCCGAGAAGGTTGGTCTAACCAACCGCTGTAGTATTTCGTTGAAAAAAATAAACTCAGTGCTCTCGCAGAACACAGGTGAGTTTATAATATTTTATACAATTTGTTAACGGTTTTACCGTTCGATATTCGATTTTTGCGAAATCAAGTGTTAATATTTTGTACATCTACCCCTTTTTTGTCACGAGTTTCTTCCGTGTACTTTTTTTTTTCAGTAATTTGTTTTCAGAATGAGTGACTTATAAAGCAAATACAGATGCGGTAAATAATAAAGCTACCACAGCCCGTGCACGTGACTATGGAAAAGAAAGCAAGCCCGAAGTTCCTAAGGCACCTGTGGCCCTAGTTCAATCCTGCAAGGCGTTCAACGGTTTGACAAAAAAGAATGGTGTGAGGTGCGGTCCAACCAGCATCTCCTTAGTTCGGACTGATCACTACCGCACTTGAAGAGGGCTGATGGTGTCAAGAAAGCTTTTCGGCCTTGAAAGACTTGGTACGCTCCCCTCGGACTGCCAGTAAGTCTGTTAGCCACCCCCCATGGGGATCGGCTCATTATCACGGCGTGTGATGGTTTTCGGCCTTGAAAGACTTGGTACGCTCCCCTCGGACTGCCAGTAAGTCTGTTAGCCACCCCCCATGGGGGTCGGCTCATTATCTCGGCGTGTGATGCTTTTCGGCCTTGAAAGACTTGGTACGCTCCGCCTAGGACTGCCAGTAAGTATGTTAGCCACCCCCCGCAGGGGTTGGCTCATTTTCACGGACCCGCGCAGGGTACCAATCTTGCATGTTGCGAGACGCAGCATCATTACAAAGTGGGGACCAGTAAGTATACTAGCCACCCCCCCCCCACAGGGGTCGGTTCATTATCACGGACCCGCGCAGGGTACCAATCTTGCATTTTGCGAGTCGCATCATCATTACAAAGCAGGGACCAGTAAGTATACTAGCCACCCCCCGCAGGGGTCGGTTCATTATCACGGACCCGCGCAGGGTACCAATCTTGCATGTTGCGAGTAGCAGCATCATTACAAAGCAGGGACCAGTAAGTATACTTGCCACCCCCCGCAGGGGTCGGCTCATTATCACGGACCCTCGCAGGGTACCAAGCATGCATGTTGCGGGTCGTACCATCATTGCAATCTACCCTCGCAGGGTGGCTATTTGGATCGACTTTCGAAGAGTCGCCATTATAACCTTCCCTCGAAGGGAAATGGTAATCACACTCACGCTGAATGGCGTGTGACGCAAAACTCTAAAGGCTCCCTTGGGACATCACGAGTAAATTACAATAGGACGGACTTTGATGCGTCCAACAAGGCACGTAAGTTATGACTTTCGAGGCGGGTTGCCTAACATTATATCAAGACCAATGGAAAGAAATGGGAGCTCCGCCTTTCTTGTCAAAAATAATAACTGGGTATCGGATACCATTGGCCAAAAGCCACCTTTGATAGATAATGCCAGATTTGACCAGAGAGTCCAAAGAGATGGATGTCGTCATATCCCAAATGATAAAACAAAAAGTTCTATTGATAGCTGCAAATTCTGCCAGCTTTCTTTCCAATATGTTTCTTGTGCCCAAAAGGCGACGGAAAGAACCGTCCAATACTCAATCTCAAGGTTCTCAACAAGTTCATAATTACGGAACCCTTCAGTTTAATAAATGTTTTTCGGGTGCTAGAGTTTCTTCAGAAAGACGAATGGCTGTGCAAGTGGATCTCGCCCAGGCTTACTTCTACCTTCCGTTAGCCGAAGGTCACAGACATGTTCTTCAACTAGTATACAGAAGAAGGCTGCTTCAGATTACGTGCCTACCATTTGGCTTAAGCACGGCACCCAAGACCTTCGCCACAGTGACCAATTGGGTGGCTCAAACTTTGAAAACTCAAGGGTTACTTATAATTGTGTATCTCGATTTTCTGGGGGCTCACCAAGATATATTCGCCTACTTTGGGATCATTTGCACCACGTTTTGGATGGCAAGTGAATAAATCGCAAGCATTATCAACAAGATAATGACAAAACGCACTACGTGACAAACAGCACGACAAACTTAGAAGACCTGCATAGCTTGATAGGACTTTTAAACTTCGCAAGTTTTTGTTGTCCCATACGGCAGACTGCATTACCGGGCTCTCCTCATTTTCCTCAATGCAGTGTTGAACAGCAATCTATACCTACCCTATTCATGGAACCGTGAGCCAAACGGTGAACAAACCATAAAAAGGGTTCTTATAAGTCACGATTGAAGTAATGATCATATTTTATAAAAATAACTACGAAAGTAATATACTGACAACATTAGAAATTATATTTTAGAACGATGTCTGTGGAACTTATGCAATCTTTTCAAACTTATTTGAAATCAAATATAATAAATGCCGTAAATTGTTTTCTTAATTTTAATTAAATATGTAGTAAATCGTTTACATGTAAAAGGAACCTAGAAGTCTTGACTGTCATACATAGAACCCTACTTAATTGAAGACCACAGATACTAAGAACATTTTACATAAAAATGTGACGTTTTTGTCATCGGTCGGGTTATACCCACCTTTTTGAAAAGTGTCATTCTTTGGTTACATTGTGGGCTCATGGCTCGGTGAATGGAGTATAGCAATGTTGAATCTACCAGCAGATGCCTTAGCAGATCTAAAGTGGTGGCTGGTCAGCTGCCACCAAACCTTGAATATTCATACGCCACTTCCCTGTCACCTTATAACCACGGACGCCTCCGATGTAGGATGAGGGCACAACTGAACGGAACTCCCGTAATGGGTTCATGGAACAAGAGAGAAAAAGGCTTTCACTGCGATCTGAAAGAGATGCTTGCAGTATTAACTGGATAATCACGGCGAGTTGCTAAGGAGATCAACAGCCATTTTTCAATGCAAAAATGGGACTGTAGTGTCATATCTAAGAAATCAAGGTGGCACTCGATCAAGGAGCCTACCGAACTTGACGTACAAAGTATTCACTTATCTCGAGCTGTATCAAATCTATCACGTCGTGAATCATATACCAGCCCTGTTCAACAGTCATGCAGACCATCTCTCCCGACACAAACCACCAATCCACCAATCCACCGGAGGGGCATCTTGTATCAGCAGTGGACCTATTTGCCTCGAAGCGAGCCCAGGGATACATAGTTGTGTACTACGTGCCCGTAGATCTGAAGGACCCGAAAGCGGGGTTCCACGATGCCCTTTTTCTCAAGTTTGGACTTACCCGCTAGCATGGGTATTACCGCCACCTTACCTTATACCGTAGGTCCTCAGTCATCTCAATTCAGGAACGGGAGTTAATCTCATAGTAGTTCCTTCGGTGGCACCAGGTATTTTGGCGAGCAGATTTGAAGTCCCGATCATTAGCAGTACCCTACACACTGATGAACCTCGAGCAGAAACCGATAGACACAGCAACGGGGATACCCCCTGCCAAGGTCAAGGAAATGGGGAGGGGGGGGGGAGGGACAAGGAGTCTCTCCGACTGAAGTCTTCTTCAATCCACACGCAAGACTTATCAATCAGCTTGGAGTCGATGGTTAAATTGGGGCGAAAAGTATGAAATTGGATCCTATAAATCCTTGAATCCCTATTTGGACCTATACTTACCCAATTTTTTGCGGACTTACACATAGTAAATAAACTAGCATACAATACTATTTTATTACACAAGTCAGTTATAGCTACACTATGCAATGCAGAAACCACTGGAGAGCTAGGTTCACACGTTCTAGTCGGACACATTTTAAAATCAATAGCGCTGAGCAAACCTGTTCCCCGGGAAGCCGTCCATCTGGAATATTGACCAATTGGTAACCTACTTAAGTGCAGTAAACGTAGACAAGAATAATCCTTTTGCAACTTCCAGGCACACTGCTGCTCTTTCTTTTGCTAGCCTGTTTCGGAAAGGCGAGTCTATGATCTTTCCTTGCTTGCAATAGACCCAGAACATTTCAAAAACAACAAAGATCATTTAATCTTATGGCCAGTCTTTGGCTCTAAGACCGACAGTTCTAGTCATAGGCAGTCGGGTTGTTGTTTGATGGATAATCAGGAAAATATAAATCTAAGTCCAGTGTATTGGGTCAGAAAGACTAAAGCCTTGTTAGAAGATAGACGGACATCGGCTAATTCCTTAAATTTATTTATATCCGTTAGAGGCCAACCAAAGGCAGGCACCCGAACGATGATTGCGGGTGGATTAAGACATTGTTAAAAGAGGCAGGAATAACTACAACCCCAGGAAGCTTCCACTCGGCGGTAGCATCAAAATCTGTGTTGACAATATACCTTTGGACGATATATTAGCCAAGGGTAATTGGCGATCAGGCAATACATTTGCCCATTTTTACAGAAGAGAAAGATACCCACTAAATAGAAGTAGCAAGTTATCTCGATTATTTAATTAATCCAGCTGATTAATGTCTATATTTTTGTTACTATTGTTATTAAGAAGTATCGCAATATTTTTGTTAATTACTATTAGAAAATGAAATCAATTTTGCTTTCGTTCTTGCATCTCTCTTTTAATTTTTATTACTCATCCTCCGAGCCCCTTTCCCAACTATGTTGGGGTCGGCTTCCAGTCTAACAGGATGTAGCTGAGTACCAGTACCAGTTAACTTTTATTACATTAGTATTCCAGGACGCAATACACATACTTACATGTGATTACTCGTGTACCTAAGTACCTATTTACATACACAATTTCATTGTGCTTTTGCTCACATTGGCGTCCACTTCCACCAGGCGATAACAAACACGTCTCAAACTAGTAAGCTTCAAATAACGGTCAAGAATTTAATAGCAGCGTTTTACCTGAAATAAAACGCATATTAAATACTTACCTTATTTGAAGCTTACATTTTAATTTCTGCCTGGTGTTTTCGACTCAATGACGAACTGTGGCCGCCGAGAACACTCGTCGCCTCCTGCCTGGTGGGGAGTGAAACTGGTCGATGTGCGAGAGAGATGCAAGATATGGGGTAGAAAAGGACGGAGATAAAAGCGGAAAACACGTAGGTGCCTATCTCAAACTAGTAAGCTTCAAATAAGGTAAGTATTTAATATGCGTTTTATTTCAGGTAAAACGCTGCTATTAAGGAGTTAGAAGTTATGCAAATAACTAGAGGGAGGAATGTTGTGTATCTATGCACGCGTCGGCTTCCGTAAATAAAGCAGTGCGCTACCGACCACCGGCCGTTTCACTTGTGTCCTATATCCGCGTCCCAGTCCGCATACCTAACAAATGATATTGGCAAATGCTTTCAGTACACTAAGCACCTTATGTATGCAGACGATCTCAAAATATATAAATCCATCGCAAATATAAATGACTGCCTCTTATTTCAACAAGACTTGGATAGGCTAACAGACTACTGCTATAATAATAAATTGCAACTGAGTTTACCTAAATGTCATTATTTAAATTTTACCAAAAATAAACACATCGTCAGCTACGCTTACAACCTTTGTCAAGCACCTCTTCAAAAAGTAACATCTATTAAGGACCTAGGAATAACACTTGATCATAAACTTCACCTTGACTTACATATTGAAAAAATTATTAATAAAGCTTATCAGCTATATGGATTCATAATGAGATCAACCCAAGACTTTAAAAGAGTCGCATCATATCTCTGTTTGTATAAAGCTTTAGTTCGCTCGCAGTTAGAGTATGCTGTGTCCGTATGGTATCCTTTTTATAACAAATACGTAGATATGATTGAGAATGTTCAACGTAGGTTTTTGCGTGGAATGCACTATAGATGCTATGGCTACTATTTGCCTTATGACCAGTTGCTAAATAAGTATAAGTTGTTAACTCTAAGTTCCAGACGTCAGTATCTGGAAGCCATGAATCTCTTTAAAATTGTCAGAAATAAGTTGGATTGTATAGATTTAAACAACTTGTTATGTTATCTTGTTCCTAGAACCATACATAGACGACGGGTGTGTGCCGGTAAACTTTTTGCAGTGGGCCATTCCCGAACCAATACAGGTCTCCGTTCCCCCGTTCGTCGTATGGTTGCTAATTATAATAAGAACTTTGTACATATTGACATATTTACTTGTACCATGGGCCAGTTCAAGAGTCTTATTTGTAAATCACTCAGTAATAATATTAACATCAACACGTAGTTTATTCCCAGTATTGTTTGAGTATGTATAGTAAGTCTTTGTTTTTTTTTTAGTCTTCTAACTTTAGCTTAATTTTTTATGTCTCTATATGTTTTTATTAATTTGTAGATAACGTTGTGGGTTGCATTGTTACATCTATTTTAGTTTATAATGCCTGTGTTCACTATTTACAATGTAACTGTTTGTTGTCTCTTCCCAATAAAATAAAAATAAAGATATACTTAGAAAGAAGAAGAAACTTAAGATGAAGAAACTGGCTGTAAGACATACTTAGAAAGTACATACAAACTTAGAAAAGTTGCATTGGTACTTGCCCTACCTTTAATCGAACCCATACCCTCATACTCAAGAGGTTGGTTCTTTACCCGCTAGGCCACCACGAATACTAAGAGTTACTTGCACATTTATAATATTAGTTAGAATTTAGGAAAACTTTTAACAAATTATAATAGATGGCATATTTGGTGGTCATCATATAAAGTGATCTGTTTAAAACAGGCAAGCTTCAGATAGATTGAGATTAAGTAATTTTAAGTGTAAGTATTTGTAAGTTCAAAATTAAATAATGTCAACA